>JAAEAF010013135.1:0-27546 GCA_011037195.1 Triatoma infestans
ATTGTCCGATTTATTCGGAGTGCGGTGAATCTTAGATGGATTAGATCCAGGTCTGAATTTTGTTCTAGACCCGGTTTGTTGTTGTTTTTCTTGGGGTAGCTATATGGGCCCAGTGAGGCTTTGGATAGCATAGGGTTTCCCTCCCCACAGACAAATAATAATAATACATAAGTGGGTTACTGTACGAAGTTAAAAAGTAATCAAAACAGAAAAACGGATTTTCACTTAAAGAGGGAGAAAATGAAATTATTTAGTAATAATGCGCTTTCGATTAGCGGATTGCTCATCAGATCCCTGGTATTATGAATTGTAATTTGAGCTTCCTGCGAGGTTGCATTTTTGAATTATAATGCTGCCTCTCTTACTCTTTCATATCTAGATCTCCAACAACCACTTCCAATAAAAACGCTTTACAGAAAATTTAATTTGATTGCAATTCTCCCTCTTAGAGCAGTAAGAGAAAGTAAGACTTAGACACATACATAATATATATAATTCTCTAATAAATTCCCAATTTGACATGTTTTCAGTAACTTTTATTTTGGTTCTACTTTATAAACTTATGTAGCCAAAGCATATTTTTTAATGTTTGAAGTATTGTACTTCATTAAGTCAATCGTTATACAATTACTTACCCTCCGCTTCCATCGAGAATTTTTCTCAATACATAAGTTCTAATATTGTCGTATTCAGCGTTCCTACAAGGTAACGATCCTGATGTTGTTAGAATTTGCAAACTGATTCTAGCTTGATCTAACGTTGTCGTAGCATTAGTAGACAAAATTCTCACTCTCGCTTCCAAGAAAGTAGGTGAAAGTAATTCCTGCTCCAACTGAGACATGTTAATGCAAAAAAGTTAACTAAAAAGTAAATAACTTTTTCCACTGAGTTTACCTGCATAATTTCGTCAGAAAGGACTATTACATAGACAAAGAACCTTGCTCAAATTTAACTTATATATTCATTCTAATTTTATTTTCTTTTTAAAGGGGATATGCGCTTCGACCTGAAAGATCTACTGCGCCCCGGA
This sequence comes from Triatoma infestans, assembly GCA_011037195.1. Classification (NCBI taxonomy): domain Eukaryota; kingdom Metazoa; phylum Arthropoda; class Insecta; order Hemiptera; family Reduviidae; genus Triatoma; species Triatoma infestans. The sequence continues at coordinate 1,031 of JAAEAF010013135.1, forward strand.
GCCTTCTCAGTGCACTGCCGGCCTTCAAACAGTGTTCTCTTGCTACACACAACACTGCCCATCACCGGACAATGAGCTGTAGAGGCTCCTAGGAAGAGAAAATCTAAGAGCAGCAGGCTGGATTCCAAACCGGGATCTCCGCGTTCCTAGTCCAGCGCGCGACCATTGAGCTAATCCCTTCCTTTTAATTTAAAAGGAATTTTAATTCCTTAAAAATTTAATTATAGTTGAATAATTACCCGCTTAGAAGAAGGTGTAAGATCGAGTCTTTTTCTTGCAGATTTCAATTTGTTCCCTTTTATTGTCAAAGCAGAAGGTTTTGGGCTAACATTTGCATAAGGTATTGAATTTTTTGGTGTCTTTCTACTTCGAAGTACCTTAATCACAAATATATCATGAAAAGCATATAATACATTTTATTAGATTTGACTATTTGCTGATTACCTTCATAAAAGTGAATTATGTAGTTTATTGCATTAATATAAAACCAATAAATGAATAAACTTACTGGCTTGTTTTTCTCTATACTTAAACAATGTTCAGAACTATTACCTACAGTTAACCCATCCAAAAGTTTTACTCTAGACAATACAACCTAAAAATAAAACAATTTATAACGGCGAAAACATTTTATTATAATAAATAATATCCTATTAGCAATAAGTCATACAGACGTTTTGGTGTTCGTCAACCACAGTATTTGATGTTGTAAAATGGATGTTGAGGTTTAGTCACAAAAAAACCTTTTTTGAAATTTTCACCGATATTTTGGCAAATTGGTCATTTCGGCCTTCTTCAGGATCTTTACAAAGGTTACATAGCAAATCAAAAATAAAGAATATAAAATATATAGATTCTAAGACACGGTTTTCCTATCCGCTCTCCTAGCCCTTTATAAACCTTGACACACCCTACCTCCTTAACTCTTGGTGATGGTATATCACAAGTTAAACAAATTTTTGCAAGTACATTTCTTATGTTAGATTTTCTTAGTAAACTGTTTTCAGTTTTATATACCACATATTGTTTAAATTGTAATATTTGAGATGTAATTTTATTCTGATTTGTCTGCAATAACAGCAATAGTTTATAATAAATTTCAATTTGCTATATATAATACTTTTATTGATTTATTTAGTTCTCTCTCTCTATATATATATCAACTTTTTATATAAATATATTTTTGTATATTCTTTATTTTAGCTATTTAACCTTTGTACAGACCTTGAAGAAGGCAATAAATCCATACAGTATTGGTATATAGTATATACGTATATTGGTATATAGTATATATGTATGTATATCCATACAAGAGTGTATATATAAACTTTTAATATGAATATATTTTTGTATATTCATTTTAGCTATTTAACCTTTGCACAGACCTTGAAGAAGGCAATAAATTTGCCGAAACGTCGGTGAAAATTTGAAAAAAAGAGTTTTTTTTATTATCGAACTTCATCATCCATTTTACAACATAGTCATACAGATATGAAATATTTCTATGAACAACTATCTTTTAGAATGCGAGAAATGGTACTACTTAAAGACAAAGAGGAACCGGATAAGTAAGTTAAAGACAGAGATGGAAAAATTTGCAAGAGTAAAACAAAAAACCCTTTAGAGAATAAGAACGTTCATATTTTGTACTTAGTATTTTGAATTGCCAAAGAGGAAGTTCCAAAAAAGGAACATTAATGAAGTAAACGGGTGTGTACTGTTTTAGAAGTGGAAAAAATTAAAATTTACCTGACATTCTTTAATATCTGAGAGAGTTTGTTCACATTCTTTACTGTCATCCACTAACATCTTTACTGGCTCCTGAAATGTTAATATAAGTACAACTGTGCATAATGCTGAAGACAAAAAAAAAAAACAAATCAAATACAATAGCACATACAGCAGTCTCTTTTTTATCTCTATTCCTATAATTCTCAACGTTTGCTGTTTTCTTTTTTAAAAGAATAGGTGATACCAAACAATTGTCAGCCCTAAAAAACAAGTTTAAACTTCTAAAATGTACACAGGAAAGCAAATCATTACGAAAGTATGTATGAAGAATTTAAAAATAATTTAAAATACGAAAGTGTGAATTTTGCTTAAAATGTAAGAGCGATAATAATAAACGGAGCCTTACATAGAACTGCCAGCAGCCGCATCAGATAAAATGTTTTTTCGTTTATTTCTTTCAATTAATTTCTTCTTTGGGAGGATCATCCATTCAGGACTACCATTATTTCTATTTGTTAGTTTTTCTCCCTCTTGTAATAACTTCCTGTAATATAAAATTATGTAAATTAATCAACTGCATGCAAAGATTAAATTTTGTATGTTAGACTGTTTTTGTAATCTAATTTGTTTTAAAGAATATATAAAATTTTCCAAAACTGACCTGTCTCGCAGCGGCGTTTTTTCGGTTTCACCAGAAACATTCGTTAAATGCAAACGCACTAATGGGGGCGTTACACTTCTTCTGTTCAGAAACTCACAAATAGATCGACTAGTATCTTCATTATTGTCGGATCGAACATTGCCTGCGCATAACCCTTCCCATTTTTAAAAATATTTTGCTTGAACTTTAACAAGCATCTTTCATAAATACATTTGTACCTCATTAAAAATCAAAATTAATACCTTGGAACATTATAGCTTGCGTTTGAATTGATAACTTTAGTAAAAATATTTTTTATATTAAAAAATGACCAAGTTAAAATTGTAGATCATTAATGCAGTACCATTTCAAATGAAAAGTATCTATTGACCAATGGCAAAGCAATAAATATAGAAAAATAATGAAAATGTGCAATAGTAACAATTTGCCTAAGAGCCTAGATCACGGTTAACAAAACTGAAGCTAGTAACGTGAAAGTCAGACGATGTCAACTGTTTGCTTCCCGCCAAATATTTGAGAGGCTTGCCAACATTAGTCGCTTATAGGAAATAATTAATATCTCAATATTAATTTTTACGAATATTATTATGCTTAATTTGATAACCATTATTTCTCACTATAAAGTGCCACTTAGCCAAGTCATATATGATAGTACGAAAGGAATTGGCCACACTGTTATATTTAGGTTGTACCACATTCAGATTCCGAATTGAAGTATCAAGTAAACATGTAAACAAATGTATTAAGCACAGGGTTTTGCCTGCATAAATTAATGTAATAGTGAAAAGTTCTTTTAAAATGGTAGTAATATCATCGCTTCCACCACCAGTGGAAGGAGTGAAGCTTGAACAGCCTTGTACTCGTGTTTTTATGAATGATAAAGAACTAGGCAAAGGAATTTTGTATATTGCCGAAAGGTATTATAGTATTGAAGTTATTTTTTCTCTTTTGTGTAGTTAAATGATTCAGTTGGAACTTGAAAAATTTCAATTATCAGTTTTCATAGAATATTTCAAATATACACTTTCACATAATACTTCTTCAGAAAATATTTATCTTAAAAAAAGCAAATTTGTGATTGTAAAGGTTCACATTACAGTATGTAATATTTAACTACTACTATTCCGTGTACCATTTTTGTACTAGCCGTTTATCCTGGGTGGACAACAGTACTGGCCGGGGCTTTTCTCTTGAATATCCACATATAAGTATTCACGCTGTATCCAGAGATTTACAGTCATACCCATATCAGTGTTTATATGTTATGGTTGACACCAACATTGACTTTACCCGTAAGTTGTGGCATATTAATTTCAGAACACAATATGTAATCTATTTCTAAGAGAATTATATGATGTATTTCATCGTATGGCATACATCATACAAAGAAGTTTGTTTAAAATTAATTTTTGAATATACAACTAATATTTTATTTATTATTGCAGATGATAGCAGCAATAATACAGATAGACATGCTTCAGGAGACGACACAGATGAAGAAGAAGAAGAAATGACAGAAGTGAGATTTGTTCCTGATGATCACGAGGCTCTAGACGCTATGTTCGCAGCAATGAATGATTGTCAGGCATTACATCCTGATCCTAATGACTCACTTTCTCCCGGTAATTTCCAGCATAGAACAAATATATTATTTTTTAATTGGGCGTATGGAGATTAATTGAATTTTTTTAATTCTTTTTTAGAAGAAGATTTTGATGAAGGGGAAGATCTAGATGAGGAGGACGATGACGATGATGATGATTATGTTGATGCAAATGGAGGTATTAATCCACCAAATTGAATGTACCCTTGATATTGGCTTATGAAAAGGGAGGGTCTGGTTGAGTATCTTTATTGAATTGAAATTTCTAAAAAATTACTTAGCAAATATGAGTAGCTGGTACCCAAATATGAGCAGTGTGATAGAATATAATGTACATCTTTTTGCAGAATAGTCTTCCATAATTCTAAAAATACTCAGAGGAGTATAAAGCCAAATCCTACTCAGAAAGAATTACTATTGTTATTAAGATTCAATATCTTAAAATTCATATTTTACAGAGATTGTGGCAAAGAATGGAGACCACTGGAAGATGGAAGTAGAAGGTCAATTTGATGATGCTGAAGAAGCAGAATCTGGTTTCGTTGAAGAAAGCTAATCAAATTGATATTGTTACTTGACATGTCACGAATTTATTTTTATTATTATTTTTAAGTGACGTTTTGACACGAAAATCTATTTATTCGGGCTTTTGTCATGTGTAACTTATTTCCTACATGCTTGTGAGAAAATAAATCGTAGTTCATGATTTCTATTTTTGAAATCTTCTTCTTTTTTGTTTTTAATCCAAAATTTTGTAAATTGTTAGGTTATGATTTATTTAAACAAATAAGTACGTGTCAACTCAGACAAACTCTTCTAAGTCGATTGGATTTAAATCGGCGTCCTTATAACAAGTCACAAGAAACCCATTTTGATGATGTGCTTAGGCAAGTTATATTGCATAATCTCTCTCTCTCTCAAAATGCAGTGAAGAAAATAACGAATATTTTGTGACCATAAAACTGAACATAAGTGCGCACTTCTGTGAGTTTGCAGCTGCCTGTTATACACTTTTCATAAAACTGACATTTATTTCTGTTTCAAAATTACAGAAAATTGTAAGTTTAAAATACTTCGCTAAAAAGATTACTGACAATAAATTTATGAATAAAACGAAAGAATGGTTAAAAAAATAACATGAAACAACGAAATTGAAGAGAAATTTTTTACAAATTTATTTAATTATTCATAATAAATTGTATATTTCATTAATTTATTATTAGACAACCTACCCGCGATTATACAACTTTTAAAATATATAATATATAATATATATTTTTTAATTTGTATCAAAAAATTTCCTACGAGGTTCAAGATTGGTATATATAATCTACAATTTTACTCTTTAGCATTTATAAAAAAAAAAAAGTATATAAAGAATGGATTTATATAATATGCAACAATGTTTTCGATAGTTGATATTTTCGTACACATATTTTCGTATGCTGAACTTACACATATGTAGGTGTATATCGTAATAAAAGCATCTTAATGTCTTCTATAATTTCATTTATGTAAATCCATAAAAATTGTATTCGGATTAGTGAATTATTTAATTAGAAACAAAAATCTATCTATTTCTCATCTGGCAGATTTACAAAACTTCAGTTCTTCAATATTTGATTAACTGTACAAAACTTGTAAGACTAGTAAAAATTGACTACTTAAGATGAAGTTTTTCTTATGTAATGATTCTCATGTAATTGTTGTTAATTGAATAGAAATTTTGAATAGTAAATCCTATTCGTGTCTTTTATTTTAGTCAACTTTCTCGCATATTTTAATACGAAAAAATGGTTATAACAAAAATTGAATAAAACTCCCAAATGAACTTTGATCGAAAAGTACAAACTTGGTATTTCATTTAGTTATCGCCGAGCAAATGATAATTGGTTTTGTTCTAGTTCGGTTAAATCCAGAAGAAATAATTATTGAATGTTTTTTTCTCCGTTTTTCTAGAATATTTAAATAATTCCAAATTGGTATAGTGAATATTACTTTTGTTTGGAACATTGGTCAGGAAAAATTCATTTGAAGATAGTAGTATCTGGGAGATATTAGTTTTTTCAAAAAAGAATTCAATCCATCGTACGGTTCCACAAAACTGCAATAAATACGTATGTTACAAAAATTCGGAGTTCATACAAGAAAAGTACGTTTGGGCGAATCGGCATGTATTTTGCAGAGAAAATTTGAGATTTCCCCAGTGAAGTTCTCATCCTTTCATTTTGCTAAACATCGGGACAACTCTTTAATTCATTTATATCCCACTTGAGAAAACTGCAAAAGTCTGAAACAGCGTGAATACTTGTGGAATGGATGTGTAAATCTTTCTCTGTAACAAGGAAGATCAATTATAAGATTACCATACACATTTATGTTTGACATCTTTCAAGTTATTTCAAAGAGGTGTTTGTCGCCGATTGTAGGATGCTTAAAAAAATAACTGAGCATTTTTTATAATTGTATTGTTTTAAATAAATGTATCTACTAAAACAGCTGTAGTACATATACATTGACATTTGATTTACAGATATTCATTGCATTAAAAGAATATATATATATAAGGTATAAAATTTATTACATTTCCAGTAACATTTTCTTTGACCATGTCAGACACTAAATAAACCAATAATGAATATGTACATTTTTATTTTCAAAATTAGGCGAAATTAATTAAATATAAAACAAACAAATTAAAAACATCATGCCAGCTTGTTATCAAGGATGGGCAACCTTCCATTTCTATGCTGGCAAAATTATTGGTTATTCATCAACGAGAAGTGTCTAGTGGTATCTGTAAGAATAAACGATTTTTTTTCTTTGAGGAAAAACACTGAAACATAAAGAGGTGGAGGCCAAAACAACGGAGTTGTTGAAACTTGAAGTTTACATGAATCTATCTTATCCTATGTTTTCCCTTCTCTAAAGAACTACGCCTTACATGATTCACCTTTTATATTCTGAAGCGGCTGAGCGCCCGTTTTGATATCTCATTTTTGGACTGGCAACTTACAGGCTTAAAATTAAATGTTTCCCCGGATTAGTCTAGTGGTTAGAGTTTTCGTTATTAGTCAGTGGAGAGCAATAATTACTGGAGCCCTGGTTACTAAACAGCGAGTAACAAGTGCTGATAATATAACCTTGAATAAAAAATGCTCTTTGTAACTCATGGTTCTTGAGTCGAGAGTTAATTTAGCTTATAATTTAAGCTAATTAGATGATAAATGAGAAAATAATTTTACTCAATTTCTCCTAACCCACAGAAAATGCATAATGGTTTGCATAAGATATCGTTTATAGTAATTAAAGATTAAAACTGTCGTATATGTTTCAATAAAACAAATCAGGGTACAAAATCTGGTAGGAACTATTAGTTTTTGATATCGCAAAATCTACAATAAAATGATTAATCAAATCATATTTCAATTGAATTGTAAACGGGGTGTCTCACACATACATATTTTTTGTATTAAAAATTTAGCAAACTTGCATCATTTAAATTTTATAAAAGTAATTCTTTACAACATTATACCATGTTTATTGAGCACTTCATAGTTCGCAGGTTGCCCATGCCCTGAAAAAGAAAAAGAAGTAAAAAAAAAAAATTATAACAGAAAACATATTAAGGACTTTTGGAGAAGAAATATTGTTCTTCTATTTTTGTTTGTTTGTTAAAGTTGATCTAAATTTGAATGTTACTATAATCATAAACAAGTAATAAATTATTAATTACTAATGAAGGGGGCCCTTCATGAGCTTGAGTGTCTCAAGAAGAAAAACTCCTTAAACAAAGATCACCGTAGTAAATAGAGATTTTTTCTCCCAAAAATCTTAAAAATGAACTAATTACATCAATGGACAAAATTTTATCCTTGTATTTAATATGTAAAGTGAGGTACTAACAGAAAAGTAAATTAAATAAAAACTATGGTAATACAAAAACACAGGGTAATTTAATCCAAAATAAATACTCCAAATTCAGATTTACCAATCGATATCTGCTGATTTGTTTATGCTGAATTAAAAAAAAATTATTTTTAATATCTATATAACCTGACGCCCTTTTATTATACTCCGCATATTTGATGGATAAAAATAATAACTAACTTTTAATAAAATGATAAATTAATTCTTTAATAACATTTGGCATTTTCTTAAAAATAAATAAATAAATAGCTGCTCAGAAATTGCATAGAAAAAATAAAATTGATATAATATAACGAACTCTGAGGAAAACAATAATTTCTTCTCCCCAATTCCTACAATCCAACTAGATCGCTCTCGGAAACATTTTTTGATTTTATTTCTTTTTTCTTTTGTAATCAATGTAAACCAATCGACCGAAAGAAGAAGGAATTTGGCACAAATCCTGATAGTAGTGCAGAATGGCCAGTGAAAAATTTAGATGTCAAAAACATTTCAAATGGTACAATGAACTTAAAGTGAGCAATGTTCAGGGGAATAAAAATATATAATGTAAAAAAAGTAAGCTGTGATCAATGGTGATATTTGGGTATTTTGAGATTTATTAAATAAAAAATATTATTTGTGTCTCCTCATTTTATAATCGAAATTTAGGAAAAGAAAAAATTTAGGATTTCAAATGCCATAATAACAATTCGGAAAGAATGCTGAGAATAAATTTTCATGTCAAAGTTAGGATCAAATAATCTTTCTAAACCGTCTAACAAAAATTAAAAACTAGAAATAAACTATTTCAGAACAAAAAATCTGATTATTTTAATCAGCATTGCAAACTTTAATAAACATACTGCCACAAAAAAAAATCGCAACACAGTACCCATTTAAGGCTAGAGTGATCATATTACATGCTGAACAGAAAGAATGATTCGAAAACATCCAACAAGAGTGTAAGAAAACTGAGACCGCGTAGCCGGTTAAGCCTTAATAATGTTAATTCCAAAAAGGCTGTCTACTTCTACCAAATGTTTTTTGAAATATGATAATATTATCAATACAGAATATATCATATCTGGTGTTTTAACAGTATACGACGAATATAGAAAGCTCAAATGTTTGGTCAATGTATCTGAGGGAGGGAAGAGTAAGCGGTAAAATGCTTATTATGGTGCAAACAAAAATAAAACTAGAGAAATGATCTGATTTTTGCTAGCTCAAAGGACTGTTTTCTCAAATAATATTTACCATTTACCAAATGATTTACCATCTGTACAGATCTTGAAAGGAAAATATTAAAAAAAAAATCTCCATAATAATTAGACGCACCAAGCAAACAGAAGAGGAAAAAAGGAAAGAAATCAAGTCCAAGGCAGCCATATTATTGTTTCATTTTTAAAATAATGTAATAATAAAATATGGCAGCACCTATATCAAATGTATTATTATTTCTGCCTCTTTCCCACAAGTTTTTTTGTTTTCTGTTTTGTTTAAAAACCTAAATTGTTTAAACCGGTAATAATAATAAAGATAATAGAATTTAAACTCCATGTTTGACGGTTCAGAAAAGTTACCGGCACATTTTCTGATAGAAGAACAATTATTTATAGTCCAAGTATATCACGTAATTGGTTTTAACGAGAATGACAGTTTTGGCCTGGAGTTGTTTTTTCCTAGTATTTTCTTTTGCTCTTCTTTTTTCCGTTTTTCAGCTTCTTTACGCATCTTTTGTCTTTCTTCTTCCATCTTTCTTTGTTCCTCAACCATGGCAAGTCTTTCTTCAGCCTGCAATTGATATTAACTTTTTTAAAAATCATATTAGCAATCATTAGATATCACTTGTATCAATTAATAGTAATCAATTTACTCAGAAATCTATCTTTAAATGAATATAAACAATTACAAAGTACAGTTTGAAAGGATAATATACATATTCAGCAATAAACACTTCTGAAATACCTATAAAGATTTCTCCTTTGACAGTACAGAAATAATAAAATTTAACCTACAAAAGATCAAAAATATATAAAAACTATTACATAAATCTCTAGTGAAAAAGCAAAATTTCCACATAAAAAGAAATAATGGCAAGAGGTAAAGCAACAAAAATTAAAAGGCTTTATGAAGATTCTCTACAGTAAATCCAAAGTTCAGTAAATTTAATATAATGTTCAAGAATATGTTGTATTTAGAAATTTTTGTTATCAAATCTCTATAAGCGCATAAACGAAAAACTGTATAAATATAATAAAAATAATAATAATATATTTATTGTTTACCTACATTGTAAATAAATAAGAGAAACTAAAAATTAGTAATCTGCAATAGGAAACATCTCATTATTAGAAATATTATAACATTTCAAAAAAAAACATTAACTTGATGTTTGGATTTAAAAGATGAAAGATTTATTAATTACTTATAATCACACCGACCAATTGGAAACAGTCTCAATTAAACAGCCCATTTCTCAGTTTGTGTGCTCACTGTGCTCGAGCCCTTCTCGACACCGGTAGTGAAATTAACCTGGTTTCTTATCCTGTCTTCAACGTTCCCAATTGTCATATCTGTGTTTCCCTGGCTCCGTCTTAGGAGTTGGAGGTGCCAAGGCAACCCCTACCTTGGGATTCCTGGTCATCCGCATGGCCCAGGGTTACCCCTTGACGAGTCATCAGTCACATCATCCCTGATGCTCCTTCCATCCCTTTTACTCCTAGTGCCTGGCCCCACTTGTCCTGTTGTCGCTTGGCCGACCCCAATATTTCCTTCCCCAACCAGTTGACCTCGTCCTGTCGGCCTCCGTCATGGACATGATTGATCGAGAGAAATTAAGTCCTAAATTGGTTCCCCAATGGGGCCGTCTTACCACTATCGGCTGCGTGATGCCGTTTCCCGTAGACAAGCCATGTAGAGTCCATTACCACCTAACGTCGTGAATAATACTTCCGAATAATCTAAGGCGTTTAGACTTAAGGTTTTACAACGTTATATGATGGTCCGATTGGATGGTGGCAGTAAGGACAATGGTCGTTCTGAGCCAGCTCAAGTTGCTCTTGTCTCTTCTGACTCTCCACCTCGTCCTCCACGCTCTGAACCTCTTCGACTCTTCCTTCAACTCCCCCTTCAATCTGCTCCCCAAAACCCTCCCCTACCCCCTCGTAATCCCTTTTGGCCCCCTCGCCCACCTCGAAGTCCTTGGATTCGTCGTCCCTTCGCTTCTCCTGACTTGCCCAAGCCCCCTATAAATCCGGCCTCCTCGTCGCCAGTTCCCTCCACTGTTCTGCCTGACCCGTCCCTTCTTCCCCCCACTGTCACACCTATGGCTTCTTCATTCCCCGATCTGTCGTGTTCTCTCCGGACTCATGCCTGGTCCCTTCCTGTCATCCACAATAGCCTTCGTCAAAGAAATCGTCCGTCGTCTACCGTGACTAAGTCCGTCACGATGGACCCCACTCTCAATCAGCTTTTGGAAAAAATGTTTGTCCTGGTGTCAGTCCCTGAGACTTCCCCGTTGACCCCCGACGAATTGAAGGCCGAGGAATTATTTCGCAAGTCTTTTTCCTGTCTCCCCAATGGCCGTTTCTGTGTCGGACTCCCATTTTAAATCTCATCCCTCCTGTCTTGGGGAATCGCGTATGATCGCACTTCACCGTCTTTTCCAAATGGAATCCCGTCACAAGGAACATTCCCAATTACGCGAGCCTTATGTCACCTTTATGGATGACTACCTTGCACCCGGTCATATGGAATTGATCCCTCCCTCCCCTTGCCCCCGGTCAAGTGGCATATTACATTCCCCATTACATGGTTCGCCGGCCCGACGACCCTCCGGAAAAGGTCAGAGTGGTCTTTAATACGTCCCAGAAGACGTCCTCTGGCTTATCGCTAAATGTATTACTCCTGCCTGGTCCCCGCCTCCAGTTGGATATCTGGAAGGTCGTCTGCATCGGTGGGTATTCACTGCAGACATCAGGCAGATGTTTCGACAAATCCAGTACCCTCCACATTACCGCGACCTTCTACGCATACTTTGGCGTCCCGACCCCTCTCAGCCCATCAAGGACTACCGCCTCACCACCGTCACCTATGGGACCACCTCTGCCCATTTTTTGGCCTGTCGAGTACTGCAGATGTTAGCCATTACCACCAAACGACTCATCCACAGGCGGCCAATATCCTATTCCACCAAACGTATGTTGACGGCATCACCGGAGGCGGTCCCACTTGCCATGGCGAACTTCAACTTCGGGACGAAGTGATCCTCTTACTTAAGCAGGCCCAAATTGAGTTAAGAAAGTGGGCCGCCAATCACCCCCGTCTCCTGTCTGACATCCCTCCCGACCACCTGCATGACTTCTGTGTCCCTAGAGGAGGATTCATTCCATTTTAAAATTTGCCCCATTGCCAATATCACGACGAAGCGTCAACTTGCCAGTCAAATCGCCAAAACTTTTGACCCCTTAGGCTGGCTTATCCCTGTCACTGTTTGTGCCCGAGTTATCTTTCGCACCGTTCGTCAAGCCTCTTTTGGGTGGGATGACTCCCGCCCTCCGACTAGTCAGGACTGGTCGCAGTTCGCCAGTCTATTGCCCAGTTTGCCCCATGTCAATATTCCCGTCTCTTGACTCCCCACTAGGCCGGCATGGCCTTATTGGGTTTTGCCGACGCGTCTGAGCGCGCTTATGCTGCCGTCGTTTATCTAGTGTCTCTCCATTCCGATCACCCTGAAGTTCGCCTTGTCATGTCTAAAGCTAGGATGGCCCCATTAAAGATTGTCACCCTGCCACGCATAGAGTTATGCGGCTGCACATTTGCTGGCTGCCACCCTTAGTCTGGTCCAAGCCCTATTTCCCGACTAATCAAAGGATAATGTCTTTGCTTTTAGTAACTCCTTAATTGTCTTGTCATGGATCACCGCCTCACCCCCTCCCCATTGGAAGATATGTTCTGATTTGTCGGGAACCGTATTGCAGCCATTTTAGAAAAAGTCCCGTCGTCCCAATCGTTTCACGTTCCGTCTTCTCTCAGTCCTGCTGACTGTGCATCCCGCGGTTTTAAGCCAAATGAGTTAGCCCATCACCCGTTACGGTGGGAAGGTCCGTCCTGGTTAAAGTCTCCCTTGCCGTCGTGGCCCTTTGGAAGATCCAGCCCAAATTTGACAGACCCTGTCGTGGCCTCCGAGGTTAGATCTCACTCCCTCACCGTATCGGCCATTGTTGTTGCTCACTCTTCTTTGGATAGTCTGGAGAGCCGTTTCTCCAGTTTGATTACCCTAAAAAATCTTGTCGCTTTTTATACATAATGCCTTTCGAAAGTCGCCATCTTTGTCTGGATCACTTCCCCCCCAAGAACTTCGTCACGCATTGTCCCTTTTAATTCGTCGGGAACAAGCACACTCTTTCCCTGATGAGATCGTAGACTCCCAAGCCAATCGACCCTTCGACTCACAAGGACCCTTGGTCTCTTTATCGACTCTGACGGTACTTTCCGTGTCGGGGGACGTCTCTGACAGGCGGATCTCCCTGCCTATACTAAATATCCCGCCCTTCTTCCGTCTAAACATTCCTGTAGTTTCCCACGCCCATATTGTTAACTTGCACGTCGTCCAGCAGCCACACATGCTTACCTAAGGAACCGTTACGGGATTGTCAATGGTCGTAATGTAGTTAGGCGGCTCTTAACCAAGTGTAACCGATGTTTCAGTGTCAGGCCTTAAGCCTTCAGCCTTTCAATGGGACAACTTCCCTCCGACCGCACTGCTTCTGCACCAGCCTTCAGTGTCACCGGGATCGACTATGCTGGACCCATCCCAGTCAAGACCGCTCCGCTACGATCTGTCAAGGACGTCAACGCCTATCTAGCCATCTTTGTATGCTTCATGTCGAAAGCCGTTCACATTGAGGTCGTCTCGGACCTATCTACGCTAGCCTTCTTGCCGCCTATCGTCGCTTTGTCGCGCGACGAGGCCACCCATCCCATGTCTCAACGGCAGGAATTTTGCAGGTTCTGCCCAAGAACTCAAGGAGTTCGCTTCCCTCCTTGCCTCACAAGATTTTCAAAAGAATGTCTGTCGGGAGTCAGCCAAGTACGAGCCGCATCGCACTCGCAGCCACCGCAGCCTTGCGCGCCGCACTTTGGCGGTCTCTGAGAGGCCGCCGTCAAATCAGCCAAGCGCCTGCTAAGGACTACCTTTGGAGCCCAGGTCCCCACCTTGGAGACTTTTATGACAATCACTATTCAAATTGAAGCTGTCCTCAATTCACGCCCATTAGCCGCATTGTCCAGCTCGCTGGATGACTTGCAGGTGCTGACCCCCGGACATTTTCTTCCATTAACTACTCCACCAGCAGACTAATCTATCTCCGAGCGTACATCGTTAAGATCGAAATGGTCCATGGCGCAGTTCGTCGTCAACCAGTTTTGGAGGAGATGGAAGAAAGAATATCTACTCCAGCAACAACGCCTGGACAAATGGAACACCCCTGACAACCCTACCACGCTGGGCGTCGTCATCGTCATGGAGGACAACCTTCCACCGCTCCAATGGTCACTGGGGCGGATCGTCACACTATTTCCCAGTCGGGATAATCAGAGCCATGTGGCCAATGTAGCCACCTCGTCAGGGACGTTTAGGCGTCCCTTAAGGAAGGTGTGCCCTCTTCCCTCGCAGTGTGTGGAACCTGGCGATTCCACTGCGGGGGGAGGATGTTGAGTCATCAAGTGGTCAGTGACGTCATGGACCGTTGCTAGGCAACAAGCGTACTTCACCAGGGAGGGGTGGAAAAGTATTCTCAGGCTTGATGAAGTTACCGTGTTTTTGAACGGCCATTGAGAAAGTTGGCGTCTCTCTAAAGAGAGCTCTGTGCGTGAATTTACTGTGTGTTTTAAATATTTGTGTCTTGGTCTGGACACCTATATGTTCATACTTTATATTTAACTTGTCTTTGGAACAATTATTGATTTTAATTTCAATTATTTGTCTGTCCAGACGTGTGTTTATAATATATTTGTGTCGTTGTCTGGACACCTACATTTCTGATTTAAAATCAACCTGTCTGTGGACCACACAACGCCCTGATATTTCCTCCCGTCCCTTCCGTTCTAAATATTTTTTTTTTGTACCCCCAACAGTCTCAATCATACAATCCATACGGACTTAATTATACCATACGTCCGACAAGAAACCCTTTCCGTAACAACAAATTTTACAACAGTTTATCCTCTCACGTCAATCCTCTTGTCCGTGAACTTGCATCCCTCACTAGTCCTATAAATTCAACACGAAGACTAAAACGTCAGTGGCTCGTGATCTACTTATTGAATAAATCGGAGTTTCACTACTGAGTGACTTCTTCGCTCGTTTCTATGAATTGTCCACAATTAAATTTACTATTGTTAAGCTTTATAACAGGTGTAAATATCAATTAAAAAAAAAACTTTAATATCCGAGGTTCGAGATTTAATAGGAACTTATTTAAGCGGCTTGGTGCTAAGTTACTTTTAACGTTAAAATATTTATAAAGCAGAAAAAAATTACTTGTGAGCTAAATGGTACCTAAATAATTAAATGAACTAAGTCTCTCTATCGAATATACATAGAAGAACACTTTGCAAAATTTCATTA
Source organism: Triatoma infestans (assembly GCA_011037195.1). Taxonomy (NCBI): domain Eukaryota; kingdom Metazoa; phylum Arthropoda; class Insecta; order Hemiptera; family Reduviidae; genus Triatoma; species Triatoma infestans. The sequence continues at coordinate 16,571 of JAAEAF010013135.1, forward strand.
GTCGCGTTTTCGGAGAAATGAGACAATTTTGGTTTTGGCTGAATACACAAAAAGTTAATTTTCATTGAAAACTTTTCTAGGATTGGAAGTTTTTCAATTAGATTAAGCAGGGAACTAGCAGAAATCACTGCCATCTGCATGAGGCAGAAGAAAAAGCAATTGTTCTTTATTAATTGTTAATAATGAGGCAGGTTGGGTCCTAAAAAACATTTTATAATATCACTTATAAATAAACTGAATAATAACGGTGACAAAGGTTCTTCTCCCTGTTGTTACATCAAAATCTTGTGTTCTTCCAAAATTACTAGATACACAAAATTTAGCATTATCGTATAAATTTTTTAGTCATTGTAGATCCAATCCTTAATTTGATTATTTAAGTGTTATATACCGTGTTAGATAATGAACAATTATAAAAAAAGATATGTAAGAGAACATTTCTTTTTTTTTCTGCCGTTGACCGCCTAGAGAAGGGGCGGCAAAAGAAATGTAAGCTGAGAAGCCTCTTTCTTCCACTGTTTATTGTTTTTATTTTGGTAAAGAAAGTATCATGACAAGTATCACAGAAATTGGTTACGTTATTTTTATTTGCAAAAATGGTCCGTGAACATATCGCAATTCTTTACTCACAAATCAGAAACATAAATGAAAACTTATTTTGAACAGTGAAAAAATGTGGGCCTCTGTTTTGATATGTCACGATTAGATTTTCATTATGGTTCGGCCTATGCCAAACCTGGGCTATTGCGCATAAAAGAATGTTACTGGCGATATCGTGGGTAGTTAGATGTTCAGATACCGTTGCTAGACTAAGATGCCCGGACTAGTCCGTTAAGATCAAAGAAAATTGGCAGTACACTTCCTCGTATAAGAATTCTTTTCTAAATTTAATACACTCGTACACTATAATCAAAAAATTAATTTTCTTTTTTTTAACTTATGGCGCGTCAACATCTATGGTCACTGGCGCCCGAGCCTTCTCGGTGCACTGCCGGCTTCGGACAGTGTTCATTCGTTACAGATAACACTGACCATCAGCGAACAGTGAGCTGTGGAGGCTTCTAGGAAGAGCGAATCTAAGGACAGCATTGCTGGAATCAAACCGGAGACTTTCGCGTTGCTAGTCCAGCTAATCCCTTCTCTGATATATATTGATATTCAAATGCATGGAATTTCGGTAATTTCCAAGCCAAGCAATTGGAGGGTACAGGGATTCTTTGCCTTATAACTGTTCTAAGTCTGAATAGTTATTCACAGAAGAGTACAAGTATCGAATCATTTAAACAAAATGTGTAGCCGGGCTAAACACATACCTCCGAGCTTGACAATTTTGAAAGAAGCTATTTTCTACTAATAATGTTTAACTTCTGTATTTAAGCCAATACAGATCAAATTAACCTATTAAAACTATATAACATTTAATTTACTGTAAAATCAAGCAAACTGTAACTTCCAAGAGGTCATGCAAAAAGGATTTTTGCCTCGCATTGCGTTGTAGATTTTAGATGTTTAAGGCTGCGAGTCACTCGCTCTGTTTAGGCTACCAAATTTATGCTTTGTTAAGGGCAATCATCTCTAGAAATGGTGCAGATACAGCTTCTTCCATGACTGACAGTTTCTATCATTTGCCGCCTCCTTCTTAAATGTTACACTCAAAGTCATTAGGAAGCTCACCAATGAAAAAAACAATTGCCAATTGTGTGCATATTTATATGAATGAGATTTACCAAACCAGCACAATAATATTTACTAGTTGCTAATAAAAAAACTGTACAAACCAATTTCTTTTGAGCCTCTTCAATTTTTCGGTTGTTCTCCGCCATTATCTGTTCAAGTGCCTCTCTTTTCTTATTTTCTTCTTCCTATTAAACAGACAACAATTCATTAACGAAACTTGTTAAATGTTGTGAACGCCTCACCAGCACATAAAGAAATTTTTGATTTTTTTGTTTTCTTTTGTTTTTAAAAAATAAATAAGTTGGAGTTTTTAGAAAGTTAGAAAAGATTCAATTTCAATAGACATTTTTTGACTAAAATATTATTAACATCTCAACTATCATATAAAAAAATTAGTAATGATTAAAAGTTGGACACTTTTATCACCCGGGAACTGCACCTTAATGATTTGCTTAGATTGAGGGATTTTTTTTTGTCCATTCTATCACGAATAGCTAATCACTAAGTGACTCAGGAGGAACGATTGTTAAGAGCAAAACTGTTTCAACAAGAAAGTTCTACGATAAACAATACAGTCCCATTCTAAACATTTTCACCTTGTCTATGGAACAAAGGTTAGGCGCAACTAGCCACATATACTAACAAACGGACTTAATAATTTCATTAAAATGAATTTACGAACTCAATTATTGACCAATTAAGTTAAGTTTTACTTATTCATCCTGAATCACATTTCTTCTTTTTCTTTTTTTGTTAAATGACCTGCATTTTTATAGTATAGAAACTATTGAAACAATTGCTGAGAGATTTTTTTTTTATATATAACATGATTCGATTGCTTATAATGCTCATTTTTCTTCTAGCATAATTACGGCTCCAACATATAAAATATCACCATGATTTCATGCTGTTTTGTATTTTTTTATTCATTTTTGAGATTGCTATTGTCTTCCAAAAAAATCAGAATATATATATACTGCATAGGGTCTATGAAATTGTTTATACTATTCCTTTAAATGTAGTACATTTTCGTACATTGTAAATATTTGGTTGGGTATGTCTGTTTTATCACTGAATAATATAGATTTGTTGATCGGATGGCTATGAAGCCAAATCCACAGAACTTGGACGATTATTATTGCAGTTCCTTTCTGTGTCTGTGTTTGCCCATAAAACGATGAGTACTGCAAAGATGCAGCCTTTGCAATGGAAGTGAGGTACGAGGTACTTGTATATCGTAATGAACTAGAATTTTCTGTCACAATTTGGGTACGCAAACTCAAGTAGTTGCACTCACCTCTGCAAACCTAAAATTTAAATTCAATGAGGATCAGATTTTAACTTTTTTCCCCAAGTTGTCTGGTACCTCAAAGAATAAGTACAATTATAACAATAATAATTACAGTACAATTAAAATTACAAATAACCTCATATATATGTTTGTATCAACAAACAAGTGTATATTATGTGAGCTGATGAAAGACTATATATTCAATCTCTCTTAAGGCGCGTTCTCACGAGTCAAGTTTAGTAGTCCGATTTTAGTTGATCAGCAAATGTTGAACGCGACTTGAATCAGTTTTGGTTCATACGTTTCAACTGAAATCGATCAAACCGTTTCAACAACGACACGGAGCACTCTATGAGTTGAAAGCAAACTGAGAGGCCAATCGGGCGATTCGGAGGTTCACACTTGTCATTGACTCGGTCAAACTTTTGTTGATCCACTAAAAAGTTGATCAACTTTATTGAAAGAAAAGGTTCTCACTAGGTTTTTCATCAACTTCTGTTGATCAACTAAAATCGGTCAACTAAACCTGACTTGTGAGAACGCGCCTTTACCGAAGGGGGCAACCCTTTATCTTGAGTGCGAGGGCCCGCAGGATATATGGGCAATGAGAAAGCAAACGAACTGGCCCGAGAAGGTTCAAACAGATCTTTCAAATAGACCCGAAACCTTTCTTCGGAATTCCCAGGGCAATGAAAAATTAACTTTACTGCTTGAGTTCGTAAAAAATCAGAGGCCTGGTGGTAGAGGAGTACCACTAGGAAGGGTTTGGGGATCATTAATCTGGCAAAAGGTAACTGCAAATCAACCTAACCAGAGCGTAGAAGTCATGATAGATCTGCTAACCAGGCACCTATAGATGACTGGTGGTTAGATGCAGATTATGCTTCTCGACTGTGGAAAAACAGCTTTTCACTTCTAATAAGAGGACCTGGTAAGGGAGAGATTCCTGGGTGTTTAATCATCCGCGCTGATGAAATACACGAAAAGCCTGTCATGCCAGAAACCAGCTTATGAGAACCAGAATCGTGTAAATGCTCAGAGTCAGTAATAACCAGGGAATTCAAGTAAATCCATTTTGGGCGCGGTAAATGTGGCCGTTGCGACCACCCCCTTCCTTCTTATTCTATATCTCATATAAACATCCCATTTGGGGAAGTGGGTCACCGAACAATACTTACACTAGCCGACACTAAATAGCTATAATTGTGAGCAACTCCTGGGCTGAATCTACCCCCAGTTGAATTTACTTTCACTCACATATATATAGTATATTTAGAAGACAACTATATTGCAAGGGAGCATAATAGATCTGCAAGTACGCAATGGAATTGGCTTCTTAGCCATTTTCCCTATAATCTACATATCTTATAAACAACCTCAATTAACAATAAAATCATAAATCATATTCTGGAAGCTAAATGAATTATCATTAATAGTTTCAAACTATAAAAATGTCGGTAAATTTGATTTATCTAATTATGATTAAAACTAAAACAATAGAAAATTTACAATGGATTCGTTTTTAATAAATATCATATATTACTATTCTACCAACGTGGAAAAAGTTTTTAAATAAAATCTTATGTTTCTTAAATTGGGAGAAAATAAGAACTTTGTATAAAATTGCAATAAACCGACTAAAAGAATTTACTACTCAAACAAATAAATATAAAACTGTATTTTAAAAAATGATAATTTAATATTTCCAATCATTTGGATAACATATTGGGAAGGCTTGTTAAACAATAATGGATTAAAACACTGACTTTTTTTGTTACTGAAAAATTTGTTTGCTGACTAACTTAAAAAAAACTTTTTCCATATTATTCGAAAGGCCGTAGAGAAATACATAAAGAGATATATACTCCTAGCTAACATAGTCTACATTCCTAACTTAATTCTCAGGAAAATTTGCTCAAATAATAACTTGTCCCTAAACAACAATGCACTGAACAATGTGAGGTAGGTTTTAATGACTGCTAATTAAAAAGTACAGTATGAGCAGATTATAATTAATGTATATCGGTTGTGTTTATTATTATTAACTCATTGTTTTAAACAATAAAATCAAACAGAAAATTAACGAGCTTTTATAATAAGTTTACTTTGTATTTAATTTCTTTATATATATAGAAAATCAAATTGTTACAAAAAAAAATCGAACAAAACTACCATTTGCAAATATGGAATTTACATATGTGCAAATCTTAAAACTAAATTTACAAAAATATGAAAGAGCCCCATTATATCCTAAAATAAAATAAATTTTAATACAAAAATATATATATTATTTAAATTAAAAAAAAAAAATTACACTGAAACCACACCAGATGTTATTTAATAGTCTTCCATAATCAGACGTCATATTTATAATGAAGCGATGGATGTGTGTGGTTGTGTCTTGTTTATGATCTACTTACCATTATGTCCCATCAACTTAGCAGACTCTTAGTTCGCTGTTGTGTCGATTTAGAAGTGAAGCCTGCAAATGAGTTTGTAAAACAAAAAAGGAATACATATAAATCAAGCGCACACATTATCAAACGTTTTTTGTTCAGTTAAAAACCTTGGCAAAAAAAAGGTTGAAAAGTGCATTTGATTTAGATTAAAAAAAATAATAATAAATAATAACCTGGGGATTAAAATATAGTGATCAGTTACTTAAGAAATGCTTCAACATTTAGGAATCATGTTTGTCACATTCTTCTTGTACAGGTAACTTTCAAGAGGCAGTGGTATCGCATACATATCTAATAAACAACGAATAGATAAAAGAAAGTACTACGTGACTGCATTTATTTCTCATCGACGTCTCAAAATAAAAGGTTGATATTTATCTCGACTTTATTTTACTTTTTTTTTTAAAGTTTTTGAATGACTCAGTGAAGATGATCTAGGCTCGAGCGATTAGAAATCAAACTATACTATAAAACAATATTATTTAGATTGTAAAGCACCGTGGCAAGTGCTCGTTGCAGTGACAGTGCCCTGTAAAATAATAATTACTTGCTATTCCATTATATATTTGAAAGAGATATTGCTAAAATTTCATCGAACGACCAAATAGCAGAATTTGAATGTTCTGCAATCAGTGAAAATTTTCAATATTAAAAGATATACTATTGAAAAAGTAAAAGAAGTATCTGCTGCTATTACATGAATTTAATAGTAATTCTGAAAAAATTAACGCAAAAACATCATCTGAATAGGAAAACAATTTCTCCTTAGACTGACATTTCAGAATTTTATTACACACTAACAAGCGGGCATGTAACAGGTAGAACTGTAACATCCTCTAAGAGGTAAATAAATTTTTTGACACAAATATGACTTAATAACAACCAAAACAAAACAGAATATTCTCATTGAAAATTGAAATTCATTCTTCATCATCCAGTATGTCACGTTATTATTTAATGTCGTTATTGTTTCTTAAAATAAAATAACAAAACAATATGAAAAAACATTAGTCAAAATGGCGACCTTCCTTCTCTAACAAATATTCTTTTTATTTCAAGCATTTTAAATATAATTACCTCATTAACAGAAAAAGTTTTTACATTTCTTGGTAGAGAATGATTAGCAAATTCAACTAATCCTGAGGGACCATTAGCAGCCTTTGGAATGTTCTAGTTAACTGAGATTCGTTTTCTAAAAAGATGGACAAGAGCTGGTGCTTGATCCTTCCGGCACCTCAACCAACCCTAGTTCTCAAAACACATTTGTAAGCAGATAGCATCCACAATAAAACCAAAGTTCACAAATCATGAGACCTGATGACTCCAATGCTACCAATTTGGCAAAACACAGGTCATCCATTTGGTCTAAAATAGTCGCACGTCTGGCTGAGGCCTAGAATTTAACACACCTCAATAGATACTAGCTTTTGGGCATTCAGGAAGTCCTGAACAGACCCATTACACGCTCATTCTCTGAAATAAAAGTATGCTAATAAAAAGATCCGCTACGATGTACACGGGCGCACCACATGGCCCGGCTTGAGCAAGATCCACAAAGCCTCTCCTTCCCAACTCCATCCTCACTTCCCGCGGTGAGCCCTGTTGAGCTGAGTAATCCATGCTAAGGTTGTGGTAACCAATTCCTTCGGCAGCATGGATCAGCGAGCAGACGAGAGGTGGTGGTCTTAGTGGGGCGGTCCTGGGATAACTGGGGTCCCGGCCTACCAAGATGGGGTGTACCGGCAGGGTGCACTATAAGGCGGCGGCGGAAGAGCTTCATACCCGCCAACGGCGGCGCCCATAGGTCGAGTTAGGAGACCTACTGCGAATGGGTAGGGGAGACTCATCAGTCATGTAAGACAGCTCTCCTAGGAGACAGGTACTCCGAAATCAAATCTCTGGTCCTCCAGGTTGGGGGTTGGGCGTAGGGTTATCGTGCAATAATATTGGTAAATAAGGCCTTCATCAGAAACATTCTATTCCCGGTCTTCATCCGGGCCACAGTAAATCAAATAGATCATTTCCTAATTGATGGGAGGCACAAATCAGATCTGCTGGATACTTAAGTGTATAGAAGTGCGAATGTGGACAGCGACCACTTCCTTCTGGTAGGCCGCCTGAGAGCCAGAATATCCAATGTTAGGAACGAAAGAGGAATTAAAGCCGACAGATATAATACAGAACTGTGGAAGTGCAGCGAGTTGAGAATAGATGAAAAGGTACGAGAGATCGTGAGAAAGAAACATGAGCAAGGTATGGATATAGAAAAAGGATGGACTAATATTAAAACTGCTATGATGGCCGTAGCGGAGGATGTTCTGGGAAAAACAGGTGAACATAAGGAATGATTAGTTCGATAGAGAGTGTGAGGATCTAACTAGAAGCAAGAACGAAATGTACATGAAGATAATCCAGAGAAAACGCACCAGAGCATCCCAGGAAGAATATAAAAAGGCTAGGAGACTTGAAAAGAAAGTTCATACACAGAAAAAGAGACTCTTTATGAAAAGACAATTGGAGTAAACAGAAGAATAAAGTAAAAAGTTAAGTAGATATATGTACAAAAAAGTGAATGATACAAGAAGGGAATTTAAGCCAAGAACAAACTCATGTAGAGATAAAGATGGAGAATTAATTAGCAATGTCCAGGGTGTCTTGAAGAGACGTATGGAACATTTTGGTGACCTCCTGGGGAACCATGAGGAAATTACATATGAAGGAGGAGAGGAATTCCAATTGCTGGAAGATGACAAGAGAGGACCTGCTGCCATCTTACGATGAAGTGGCTGATGCTCTGGAAAAGCAAAAAATAATAAGGCAGCTGGCTCAGATGTCCTACCTGGCGAACTATATAAAAGCGCTGGACCGGAATTTATTAAGGAACTCACACACCTGATGGAAACAATATGGATGCAGAGCAGGATGCCGGATGAATGGAATAAGGCTGTGATATGTTTAATACATTAAAAAGGTGACCCCTTAATCTGTGGTAACTTTAGAGGCATATCCCTCCTAAATACAACTTATAAGGTATTGTCGAACATCATTTTAGAAGAATGTTGCCATGTCGAAAGTGGTATAGGCGATTATCAGAGTGGCTTCACAAAAGGAAGATCTACCACTGACCAAATATTTAACTTAAGACAAATACTGGAGAAAACGATAGAACATGGAGTAAATACATATCACCTGTTTAGTGACGATGCGTATGACAAAATTAATAGAAAAATGCTGTATAAGGCTATGCAAGAACTCAATATACCACAGAAATTGATAGAAATGGTTAAAGTCGCATTGACTAACTCTAAATGTCAGATTAGGGTGCAATCTCGTTCGGACACTCTTCAAACAATGAATGGACTGAAACAAGGAGATGCTTTGGCATGCCTATTGTTTAATATTGCTCTAGAGAAAACGATCCATGACTCAAAATTGCAAACGCAAAATCATATATTTAACAAAGAGGTACAGCTTTTAGCTTATGCAGATGACGTCGATATTATTAGTACATCAGAAGCAGGATTTAAACACGCTTTTGAGGCGTTGGAAGCATCTGCGAAAAAAATGGGATTGACGATAAATGAGCATAAAACTAAATATATGGTGGTCAAAAATAATAATAGTACACATCTCCACATTGATAATTACAAATTTGAGAAGTTTGAAGGCTTCGTGTACCTTGGTACATATGTGGACGTCGAAAATAACTGCTCAAAAGACTTAGAGAAGAGAATAGCGGCTGCTAGTAGAAGCTATTATGGGTTAAACAGGCATCTTAAGTCCAGAGTGATCTCGCAAGAGACAAAAGCCTTGCTCTACAAGACTTTGATAAGGCCAATATCAATGTATAGTTCGGAATGTTGGGCGCTTAAAAGAGCAGATAAACAGAAATTGGCTATATTCGAAAGAAAAATTTTAAGGCGGATCTATGGGCTGGTGCAAGTGGATGGAGTTTGGAGGAAAAGGTATAACCAGGAGCTATACGAAAAGTACAAACATATAAATGTTGTAAAGGCGGTCCGGATTAGCAGACTTCGATGGCTGGGACATGTACAGAGAATGAGCGAAGATAGGATGCCGAAGAGAATAAAGGATTACACCCCGGTAAGGAAAAGAAGAGTTGGTCGACCGTAATCGAGGTGGCTGGCTCAGACTAGCAAGGATGCTTCCAAGTTGGGAGTTCCCAGATGGTGGTTGGCGGCCATGACAAAGAAGAGTGGGGAAAGTTGTTGCTGGAGGCCAAGGCCCGTCCCGGGCTGTACAGCGAAGATGTATGTATGTATGTACGATGTACACGTTCAAGGGAACATCGTTAGAACCCCCGACGAGTAGCTGCGAATTTCACATACGAATTTCTGTTTATAAGAGTTTCGACGGGAGTGTTAATACAATTACATATTTCCAAGTGGTGAACCCTTATTACTCTTTAATAGACTGATACTATATTGAAAAAGTCACAAAAGAATTTACTAGAAATTCATTTTAAGTAACAATATTTTAAGGATAGGTGAAGCTCATTTTCAATTCATAGAACAGAGGATGAACGAACGGTTGCTTCTTCGCATCGAAGAAGCTGTTTTTGCGGTGGAAAAATTTTCGAAGAGCACTGTGCAGATCAGAAAAGAAAAGTAATGGAAAAGTGTAATTAAGGAAATTTGGTTAAACATCCCGGAAAGAAAGCATGGTGTGGTTTTGCCATGTATCAGGGTTGTTTGAAAACCTTAGTTTTAGGGACTGATTTTAAAGGCAATCCACTGCGACTTATGTTTTATTGTGTTAAATATTGCATGTAAAGCGAACAAGTGTGTATTTGGTTATGAGATCATTTATTTGTGTGTAGCGAAACGTAAATAAGTGCCCGCATCAGCAACCTCCGAGACCTAGTTGGGCGTCAATTTCCCTGAAGAAATGAATAGAGCCCTAAAATATAAACCCTTAAAAATTCTGTGGAGAGCGAGAGAGAAAGCTTAGAGATGATAAAAGACAGGCGCAACGTTAGATTGGAAAAGTTGAGGAATTTGAGGATATGTTGAGCTATGAGTTGGTTAACACTTTGGATTCGGAATGGAGAGCTTAAAAGTGGAGAGGCGCTTTCTATATAGTCATTTTAAGTTTGGTGAAGAAAATCTTTTTCCTGGTAAACCCTATTATAAAATAAATAAATTTACAATGGTACAATTATTTTGTCATAAGTTTATTTGCTGCTTATTTATTCTATTAATGTACATCTTTCAGCAAACAAGTTAAAAGAGGTACGACTATCTACATTCTATTAGAAAATAATAGTACAAATATGTTTAAAAGCTACTGCACATTAAAGCATAGGCACGTACAAAAGCATAATTTAAATCTTGCATGGTACTCGGAGAAGAAAAGTGTATGTAAAATTTCTTTAAGAGCAAAAAGAAAATCTCATCACACGATTAAAGTAAAAATTTAACACGGTCCTGGACAATTTAGAAGGTTTAGTCGATATAATGAATGAATGACTCTTGGGCACAGTAGATAATTCGTTTCCTAAATAATTTTTATAGTTATCAAATTAACTA
>JAAEAF010013138.1:0-15810 GCA_011037195.1 Triatoma infestans
CCCGCCGCTTCTATTCTATTCTATGCATTTCAATTTGGTGGCAGTACCCATTCCTGTAGTTTTGAGATGAGACAAATATCTCATTCAGTCTAATCACAATGTTACATGATCTTCAAAATGCCGGCATTTGAGAAAATAAGCCAAAATGCACAGGAAAAATAATTATAATCATACAGGACGGCAATTATAATAAGATTGGGGCTATAGGAAGGGTGAGGCGAAACGCTTCAACTCCCTCCAACTCTGTTAATTTTTACCTAAGTCGGTAGCTAACGGGAGCGTTATCGTGTTACAGATTTAATTCGATTAATTAAAAAGGCGGTCAACAAAAATTGTTCTGCCATCTGGAATAAACTCAAAACACCTTCAGAGTTTTATAAAAGCGCCAAGCGTGATTTATTTCTTGAACCGATCTTGGGCTAACCACAAATTAGGCAACATGGCCTTATCGTTCTACTTTTCGTCATTTGTGAATATTCTTTTCCAAAACCCGGTCATCTTTTGGATTATTCAGGAACGTTTGCACACAACTACACAAGCGGTTTGGTGGCATGGTGCTTTGAGAATTTATGTGGATCTGGTTTTTGATCTTAAATCTCTTTCTGAGATGGTTGTTTAATACGGCAGATAATCCTCGGGTGATTCCATGTGGATAGATCCTGCTTCACACATTCGATCAATTCCTAATCATCGACAACTGAAAGACGACGACCTGATCTTGGCTCTTCTTCAAGACTGATGTCGCTACTTTTGAAAATGTTTGTACTAAAAATAATGGCGTATTTTAGTGCATCCGCATCCCCCTTTCTCCTTCCACTGCGCAAATTTCTTTGGCTCCCGCCTTTTCGTTTAGTCTTTTTTTCCCAATAATGTCTCAGAAGACCGCCTATCGCAATTTTTTGTTTTGTTTTTCTTCGGACATTTTGTTTTATGAGAGCAAATTTGAAAATAGAGACGTTTGGATACACATTTAAATAAAAGAATTATTCAAAGTATACATTATATAAACATAAATTATGTTTATAACATAATACGATGTTTAAACAATTAAAAAATTTAAAAAAAAATACCACCCAAACATCTCAAAACGTATATTTCCGGTGAAAAAAGTCGATATCGAAAATTTGACACGATCGAAATACGACTAGCAATAAAATAAATTACGAAGTCATTTTTACTTTTTCTTAGTCCTAGTAAGAGGAAGTATTGTAATCGTGTCAAATTTTTCGATATCGAGTTTTCACCGGAAATAAGCCGTTTTGAGGTCCCCTGAGTCCAAAAAAGTGGTTTTTAGCAAACGGTCTGTGTGCGCGGGTGGTGTGTGTATGTGATTAGCATAGCTCAAAAATGAAAAACCGTAGAAAGTTGAAACTTGATATTACGTTTAGGTATCACCATGGGATCTGATGGTGCGTTATCTGTCAAAATTCCTCAACCGGAAGTACCACTTTACTAGTTGTTTTTTTTTTTACGTTTTTGCGGTTTTCTCAAAAATGGCTTCTACGATTTTCTTTAAACTTGGTACATTAACTACTCATACAAAGAGCTACAACTTTTATTTGAAACATTCCGGGAAAATTCATTTAAAGGCACTTCTGGGGGGAGGGGTGGGGTTAGGTTTTCATCTTAACGGCTATTTCAGTTTATTAGACAATTCTGTCACCTAAATAATATTAATTGAAATTAAATATGTTGTTGAAATCCCGAGTTTGAAAAAATCGGATAACCAGAAGTGCGTTTGTCTTAACACTTTACTAAATGATTTTTTCACTTTTTCGCGATTTTTTCAAAAATGTTTCCGACGATTTTCTTGAAACTTCGTATATAAACTAAACATACAAAGATCTACATCATTTATTTAAAATATTTCTTTGGGAAAATTCTTTTAGGGGAGGGATGGGGGTTACAGCTTCATCTAAAGGTGGTATCATAGTTGATTATATAATTCTTTTATCCAAACAAAATTAATTAGAAATAAATAGATGGCCAAAATTCCAAGTTTTAAGAATATTAGTGAAGCCGGAAGTGTGCATTTACTGAAAAGTTTTGTCCGTTTTCGACGAATTTCATTAATTTTGGTACATAAATTATAAAATTTGTCAATTATAATTTTGAGAACTGGAGTAAGAGAAAGTTGTGTGAGTGTTTTCACACCAGATTTTTTTTTTTTTTACTTATCATTTATAAAAATAAAAGTTTATATTGATCTTATTCTCATTTTATTGCTCCATTTTTAGCCCCATGAATTGGCGATACTTTGCATTATTTATTTACAAGTTGTTGCTCTTAATGAATTATTCATTAGATGCATATAATATGTAATATAAGTTATCTAATTTTATGAAATTGTTAAAATACGTACATTTTCCTTGACATAAATAAAATAATTATTATGGCACTAATTATATTACTAAATTGAAATAGTTTCTCCATTTATCTATGTAGTAGTTAACTAATTGGATAAAATTTATTTATTTACCTTATTATATATAATAATATTACTAAAATTATAAGATAATATTAATTATTAACAAAAAAAATTGGCAGCACTGCTCTCTCCAAATATGTTCTGACCTTCACTCATACCATCGATTTCAATAACCACTTCCATTTTAACCACTTACCCCAACCATTCAAAAACGTCTTCTATCTGAATTCTTACATAATTCACCTTCATCCGAATTCTATCAATTTTAAAAAATACAAAGAAATCATAACTTCAACTTACAACAATATTTTTCTAACCCTAAGAAAAGATACTCGTCAATAATTTGTTCTTCCAAATTTGAAATTGCCACGCCTCACTATAAACATTTTTCTTATCCCTCCCACCCTTTAACAGTTTCTTCAAAGTTTAAAAAAAATACTCTCTCTTCATTTCAGTCTCAACGTTCTCAACGTTCAATCCTCATTCCTATCCTAAAGGTATCTTTATCTATCTTATTTTCTCTTATTGTTAATATCATTTTATTTAATTTACTGTAACTTCTGTTTTATAATTTCTTCTGGTAATATTTCTTTAATTTAAATTTTTCTTTCTTCTTTTTGGTTATAAATCTATGAACTTTTCGCAAGTACTATAATTGTACAATAATGTGTTTTCTCCAATAAATTTTTACAGAGCTCCTGAAGAAGGGCATCAGTGGTACCTGAAACGTAGAGCAACAAAGAAATTTTTTTTTTTCTTTAAAAACTCCTCTAGCCATTGTCGTACATACAAACATCTCATTTTACTTATATACTTTTTTTCTTTTTTTTCATTTCTCCTTAGAACATTAAAGGACAGAATTATTTCAAAATTGGAAATAGTTGTTTTCGAATCCCCATGGTGAGAAAAAAAAGTGTTTTTAGACATGCGATCAGACATAATATTAAGGTCTAATCCGTATTTTTTTTTTTTTTTGCAATTTTCTCAAAAACGGCTCACAATAATTTTCTTAAAACATTGTTTTCCAATCTATACACATAAATGCCTATCACTTTATATTTGAAACAATTTTTCCGGCAAAACTGATTTTCCTAAGATTCCTTGAGTGATACCATATTCCTAAGTAAGAGGAAGTATTGTAATCGTGTCAAATTTTCGATATCGAGTTTTCACCGGAAATATCCGTTTTGAGGCCCCCTGAATCCAAAAAAGTGGTTTTTAGAGAAACATATATATTTATATATTTGTGTGTGTGTGTGTGTGTGTGTGTGTGTGTGTGTGGTGTGTGTGTGTATGTATGTGAACAGCATAGCTGAAAAACGAAAAACCCTAGAAAGTTGAAACTTGATATTCCGTTTAGGTATCACTATGGCATTTGACAGTGGGTCATCTGTCGAAATTCCTCAACCGAATGTTCCACTTTACTAGTTAGTTTTTTATTTTTTACGTTTTTCTCAAAAATGGCTCCGACGATTTTCTTCAAACTTGGAAGACCAACTACATATATAAAGAGCTACAACTTTTATTTAAAACGTTTCTCTGGGAAAATTCATTTAAGGGTAGTTATGGGGGAAAGGTGGGGTTAGGTTTTCATCTAAAGTGCTATTTCAGTTTATTAAAGCAGTTCTATCATCTAAATAATAATAATTATAATTGAATATGATATTGAAATTCCGAGTTTCAAAAAAAAAAAATCGGATGACCGGAAGTGCGTTTACATTACCACTGTACTAAATGATTTTTTCACTTTTTTGCGATTTTCTCAAAAATAGCTCCGACGATTTTCTTGAAACTTCATATATAAACTGAATATACAAAGATCTACAACTTTTATTTTAAACATTTCTCTGAGAAAATTCATTTAAGGACACTTTTGAAGGAGTGGTGGGGTTATGTTTTTCTCTAAAGTGCTAACATAGTAGATTATACAACTCTATCATCCAAACAAAATTAATTAGAAATAAATAGATCGCCAAAATTCCGAGTTTTCAGAAAATTAGTCAACCGGAAGTGCGTTTTACTATACGCTTTTTCCAGTTTTAGATGAATTTTGTTAAATTTCGTACACAAATTATAAAATTTGTCAATTATAATTTTGAGAAGTGGAGTAAGAGAAAGTTGTGCGAGTGTTTCACACCAGATTTTTTTTTTTTTTTGAGGCATGATTTTAGGGGAACTGTCGGTTAGGTTTAAATTTGAACCGTAGCTACAGTATTACGGTTGATATAGTGAGCGCTGCCACATAAGCCTCACTCCTATCAAGCGTTAATACATTGGTAAACCCAATTAAACGTTTATATACAAATGTGATGTTAAAGGAAATTTGATTTAATTTAAAAAATTAGATAAAGAAATCTTAACATTTATTTAAAACATTTTATGGTTATTCTATAAGGTTATTTATAATTAATAGGATCCGAAGAGAGGGGTCCAAAGCTGAGAGAGCGAGAGAGAGACAGGATCACTCTCTAGTTTAGGCCACACTAGATTGGGAGAAACTGTTTAAACTACAGCTGCGTCAGCAGCAGGAGAGAGTCTACCGATAGTGTTGCAGCAGAGTTCATACAGCAGTCACAACGTGTCATCAACCTTTCTCTTTACCTCTCACTACCATTTTATATATTTTAGTCTAATATCCAGGCAGTTTGTGCTACTTTTCTATTATACAGTGTTCAGCTTTACTTCTAGTTTATTTACCTATCTAACCCAATTTCTCTCCTTCTCAAACCTATTATAACAGTTTTTCATAATTAACAAAATTTTTTTTTTTATTGTTTTTTTACTAACGACTTTTTTTATTAAAGTCCATTTTTATAATATATGGCTATGGCCCATTGTGACTGACTGTGGTAACCAATCTTTCTGCTTGCTGTTGGATCCCTCGCTGAAACCATTCTAGGTTTTTGTAATAAAAAAAAAAAATCTGGTGTGAAACACTCACACAACTTTCTCTTCCTCCAGTTCTCAAAATTATAATGCAAATTTTATAGTTTTGTGTACCAAATTTAATAAATTCTCCGAAAACTGAAAACCTGTCACAGTAAAAACGTTTACGGTTGTACTAATTTTTCTTGAAACTCAGAGTTCTGGCCGCTATTTATTTCTAATTAAATTTTGTTTGGATGATGAATTTATAATCAATTATGGGTAGCATTTTAGAGAAAATATAACCCCACCCCTCCTCTAAAAGTACCCTTAAATGAATTTTCCCAGAGAAATATTTTAAATAAAAGTTGTAGATCTTTGTATGTTTAGTTTATATATGAAGTTTCAAGAAAATCGTCGGAGACATTTTTGAAAAAATTGCGAAAAAGTGAAAAAATCATTTAGTAAAGTGGTAAAGTAAACGCACTTCCGGTTATCCGATTAAAAAAAAAAAAAAACTCGGAATTTCAACAAAATATTTAAGTCTAATTAACATTGTTTAGATGATAGAATTGTTTAATAAACTGAAATAGCACTGTAGATGAAAACATAACCCCACACCCTCTCCCCCATAACTGCCCTTAAATGAATTTTTCCAGAGAAACATTTCAAATAAAAGTTGTTGCTCCTTGTATGTGTAGTAGATATAGCAAATTTGAAGAAAATCGTCTAAGCTATTTTTGAGAAAAACGCAAAAAAGTGAAAAAAAAAAAGAAAAGTAAAGTGGTACTTCCCGTTAAGGAATTTTGACAGATGACCCACTGTCAGATGCCATCGTGATACCTAAACGGAATATCAAGTTTCAACTACGTACGGTTTTTCGCTTTTGAGGTATGCTGTTTACGTACATAGATACACACACACACAACAAGACCATTTGCTGAAAACCACTTTTTTGGACTCAGAGGACCTCAAAACGGATTTTTCCGGTAAAAACTCGATATCGAAAATTTGACACGATTATAATATTTCCTCTTCTAGTCTAGGAGTAAGAGAAAGTAAAAACTCCTGCACCTTCGCGTAAAGCCTCACATGATGGCCGCCCTAAATCTGTCTTTCTTTTTAAGGTCATATTAGAACCTTAAATATTTTTAAAGGACATCTTCTAGTGACGTAAAATTACTAATACATAAGACAATTACTAATACCTAAGTCATGGTTTTCTAAAAAAAAAACCTCACAATTGAACTGACAAGGGGACATAATATATATATATATTACCCTATATATATATATGGAAACACTCTATAGAGGCTAAAGATTAATATAATATCGTGTTTGTAAACATCACGCGGATGCGGATGGATTTTAAAGTCCATGGAAATTCTTTAGTTAGAAACACGGTCATTTTTTTTTTTTTTTTTTGATACGCCCTATATTAGTATGCTCAAAAACTGCTCAATAATCTTCTTTAAACATGTCATTATTTTATAAAAACTATAGGGAATGTTAAACTGTAGTACAAAATACATCCACTTAATAGCATATTCAGCAAGACAGAAATGTCATAATTAACGACAAACTATATTATACTTAGCAATGACAAATTGAGATAACTGCACCAAATTACATTGTCCGCACAGAAAAATCTATTTTTTAATATTTACTTTAGCAATGTAATTATTAGATTTAGCTGTATTTTGTATCAATTTTTCGCATAATTATACAATAAATAATAATAACGATCAGTGAGGGTGTTCTTGATTTTTTTCACTCACTTTTTTTCATTCGGCGACAAAGTTAAAAATATTCTAAAAATTTATGTTTAAAAAAAGTATTGTAAATTAAAGTAAGTTTTTTCTTTAATCAACAATAATTATAATTCAATCGATATTATTAAATATTTCATTGACGCAGATAATAAACTTATTAAAGTATACTGTAGTGTTGAATCTATATATTCAATTATTATGCATAAATCATTGAAATAATTTATCTTTTAGTTAACTTTTATGATTACACAAATAACAATAATGAACCCAAGGGCTGTGGATATAGTGAAGAAACATTGTTTTTTTTCTTTCATTTATTTGCAAATTTACAACTGCTGGTACGCTTGCGTAACCAGCAACAAGTAAATGAGATGACTTACAATCACGGGAATGGAGAAATCACCCAGTGGTGTGACCCTCCACATTATTTCGCTGCGCACTTATAAGTGATCAAGAGGCCACTGCCGCCTCAATCGTTGAGGAGGGTTATCTGGAATGGCTGCTGAGGAAAGTTGGTGAATTAATGGATTGTGATGATGTGCGAGACGGGTGTGAAATTTGCGGTAACGTATTTAGATCAGGTCATTTATAAATGGAATCTACAGATCGGAATGTATTGTCAGGTTATAAACATAAAACGGAGCATTGGTTATATACAACGGAGTATTTTGGATTGTAGGGTTTGAAGGCGGTGGATGTTGGAACGCTTGGTTGAGCCCCATAACTCGGAGTCCATAAGTCCAAATTAGTTTTAATAGGAGATTGTAGATAAGTAATTTGTTGTTTAAAGTTAGTTTTGAGCGTCTGTCTAGTAGTCGCTTGAATAGGCTGTAACGTTTTTTTACTTCGTTTCGTTTCAGTCTGGTATGTGGGTTCCATGTCAGGCGTTTGTCTATATAGACTCTTAGATATTTAATTGTATCAATGCATGGTAATAAGATGTGGTTCATATGAACTGGTGGAAAAATGGCACGTCTTAGAGTGAACGTTATATTTTTGCTTTTTTGGACGTTAACCTTTATTCTCCATCTGTAAAACCATTTCTCTAGGGATTGCAAATGTTGCTGAAGATTTTGTGTGCTTAGGACAGGATCGGGATGTGGGGAAAGGATGGCTGTTTCATCTGCGTAGGTAAAGATATGAGTGTTCGGATTGGTTGGAATATCTGCAGTATATATTGTGAAAAGAATGGGAGCAAGGGTACTTCCCTGTGGTACACCAACTGCTAAAAGGTAATAGGAAGACAAGGAGTGCCCAACACTCACAATATGTGTGTGAGAGGTAAGAACTAAGGATGCTCTTGAGCTTCTACAGCAGCCCCTAGTGCCATACCTTATAAATTCTTGCACAAAGTAAAGAAAAATAAATTCAATTTTGAATTACATTTTTATCAAAAATATTTGTCCATCAGATAATTATTATCAAAAGGTGACTTATTATCAAAATTATGATAAAAAGTGCATAACAAAAGCAAGTAAAATGTATGTAATAAATATTATATAATATAAAAGTAACGCAAATGCGATAATGGGAATTACCTATTTTGTCCTTCTATTAAATATATTTGAGGTTATATCTCGTTTTTTTTTTTTTATCGTAAAAGGACGTACATGTTTGTCGCTTCATTATTATTAAATTTATCGTGATTTTTTTTTTTTTTAAACGGTCCTCAGTAGATATTTTATTATCCATAATACACTGGTCAAAAAAAGTTCTGCATATTGCAAGATTTTGTATTTCTGAACTTTGTCCGGTAAATTATGTTGCATTTCTTTGTTTTGTATGACCTTTGAAACGCGTTACATTTGATTTCCTGACAATGTGCTCATTCATTCACTACTTGTTAGAGATTTTGAGAAGTTGAGCTGATTGCGTGCAGTTGAAACTTTTTTTGTTGATTGAGTGTGAGTTGAAAAGGAAGTGATTTTACCGTGAATTTAAATAGCAATGCCACGGCATACGATTTGAGCAGCAGATAGAGTGACTTTAGTGCAACATGGTCAAATGACACAAGCCGAAGTAGCTCAAGTGGTGCGATGCAATCAAAGTGGCGTTTCCAGATTTTGGCGGAAACTCTAACAGACACAAACCATAGCTGATAAACTCAACCACGCAAAACTACCGCTGCTCAAGACCGATATATCTGTATCTCCGCTAGGAGACAACGTAGGAGCACAGCAACACCTTGTGGAGGGAGCTTCGAGCGGTTACAGGAGTCAGTTGACTACACAAACTGTTCGAAATCAACTCCACAATGTAGGACTATGTTTTCGAAGGCCATTCAGGGCATCACGCCTCAAATATCGCCACAGACTTCAGCATGTACAGTGGGAAGAAAGATAATGAAAATTGGATCCGGGAACAACGGGCCCAAACGTTATTTACAGATGAGGTACGACTTCGCTGCATCCTGATGACAAAAGTATTCATGTTTGGAGGGAAAATAGTCAACGTTTAAATGAAGCATTCATTGTTGAACGCTATCAGCAAGATAGGTGGTTCAGCACTGTTCTGAGGAGGAATAATAATGAGACTCCGCACACCACTAGTCCACATCCAGGGCAATATGACGTCACAAAAATATGAGAACAACGTCTTTGAACCCATTGTTCGTGGATTCAGAGCTAACATTGGAGCAGATGGATGAATGGATGAATGGATAACAATGCTCGTGCCCACCGCGCACAGTCTGTGAATAGATTCTTGGAAAGCCATGGTGTTCAAAGGATGATCTAGCCAACATCGTCTCCTGATTTAAATTGCGTGGAACATGTATGGAGATTACTGAAAACAGCAATTTCCAACCGTCCCCAACCACAACAAGCTCTGCAAAGACCTTATCCCTGCTGAGGAATGGGAAAATCTTCCGCAAGAGTACTGGATACCTTGGTATTGAGCATGCCACACCACCTCCAAGCCTGTGGCAGGGCTCATAGAGGCCACACATATTACTGCTAACATAGAAAATCGACTTTTGTGGTTTAAGGATTCCATGACTTTTTGTTTACATTTCTGTATGACGAAATTTTCTTTTTTTTCCACATTGGCTCATGTGCTATTTGTAAGATAAAGTGTTTTTTTTGTTTGTTTGTACTGTACACTATTATAAGATAAGCAAGGTGGTATTATTATATTTGGTTCAGAAATACGAAATCTTGAAATATGCAAAACTTTTTTTGACCAGTGTATCTAATTCGTCAGGCCGACAAATAGTACTTTAAAACTATGTACATAAAGTTGTAAAACTTTTTACATGACTTATTCCGGGGTAATTATTCATTTTGGGGTGTTCTGGATGAACTATGAGTATGGTCTCTAAACTGCCATTTAACTAGTGCTTCTCATCTATCTACTCATTATTGATGAAGGGAACTAAATACTCGTATTTACACAAAATTTCAACATTAAATTAAAAAAAAAATTTATTAAAATGTTTATTTTATTTTTTTTATTGAATTACAGAATTATAATAATAAAATTCAAATCGTATCTGTCATATTACGTTTTCAACAAACTAGAACCCCCTCCAAAAAAATTACCCCCAGATCCCGTTATCCTGCTATGAGAAAACGTTCGTTTGCTCTTACATGTGAGAAACGTTTGCTTTTTAATATGAGAAACGTTTCGCTTTTTACCAAATAGGTGTCTCCCAATGAACGTAATCTACGTTAAAATCGATTACATCAATATATCTGAATGTAAGAAACAAATAGAAACAAATAAAAAAAATTAAAAAAAATTCCGAATTGATTAAATTTGAAGAAAAGTCAAGAAAAGAAAACCTCAGAAAAGTCAAAAAAGAACCTCCACTTTCCTCAGAACCCTCCCCTCCACTACCCTGCTATGAAAAAAACCGTTGTTCGCTTTTTCATGTGAGAGAAACGGTTAGTTTTTTCATGTAAGTAACATTCGCTTTTTACCAAATAGGTACCTCCCCCCCTCCCAGTATTCTACGTTAAAACACACCGAGTTATAATTTTAACAAGACTTCATTATATTTTCACAACTTACTCCACGTTTATACCAAACATACAGTTTGAATTCGAAATTTGGTTACACAAAAATACGAGTACAATCAGATTAATTAATATAGGTAACTGGTTCGACTGTTTTCGTAAATGTTCGGCATTCATTCATCACGCTTTTTAGTTATCGTTCCAATACGATCTTTTTTTTTATCAAATAACCTTCCAATGTTATAAAAACTGTGAAGAATTATGTAGATATAGTATTGTGTGAAGATTCTATGTAGAGAATCAAGAATCATCTTGTTTCCACAACAGTTATCTCTTTTTATATCCTTCATTGGAATACTAATCCCGCATAACAGAACAGTCTTTCATATTTAGTATATTTTAAACTCCTAAAATTGAGCTACTGTCTATGGATACGATACTTAGAACACGCTTCATCAGTTTTAACTTTATGTAAAGTTGCATTATCGGTTGATGGATTTTGGTCCGAACTTTTCGCGCGATGGTACTTCTTAACAGAATAGTAAGTTTGAGCTGAAAGTTGATTCCAGCAAATTTTCATTTTTGAGATTTTTTTGTTAACACGTACACACAAACACACACACACACAAAGCATACGCTGAAAACATTTGTTTACTTCGAAGTGGCAAATTTTCTTCATACATTCAATTTTTATTAGTGTTTAATAAACGTAGGCATTTTTATGGAGAAAATCCCCCCAAAAAAACTGAAAAAAACCTATTCAATAAAATCGTAGCACTTCCGGTCAACCGGATTTTCTTCAAACTGGGAATTTTGGCAACTTATATAATTCCTAATTAATATTATGTAGTTGACAGAATTGAATAGTATCTTAGAGGAAAACATAACCCTCACCGTTACCCCTAAAAGTCTACTTAAATGAATTTTTCCCAGAGAAATGTTGTAAATAATAGTTGTAAGCTCATTTATATGTATAGGTAATATTCAAAGTTTAATGAAAAATTGTTGGAGCCGTTTTTAGAGAAAATAGTAGAAAACTGAAAACTACTTTCAGAGTCACCCGAATTTTTTTCTTTTCAAACTCGAAATTTCAACAACATTATTTAATTTTAACGAATATTATTTAGATAATAGAATTGTGTAATATTCTGAAATAGCCACCTTAAACCCATCCTTCCCCCAAAATTTGTCCTTAATTGAATTTTCCCGGAGAAATTTGTCTGCACTTTATTTTCTCTATATCACACTGATCTGCGTTGTGCAGCCCCGTACATTTACGGGCATCTTGTCTCTGTCCTCTACACTGGATGCTTTGATGTCCATATCGGTGACAATTCAAACATGGTCTCGAATGAGGAACATAGGGCTCTACTCTGAACCTCGCCCCATACAAAGTGACATGCGTCGGAAGTTTCTGACTATCGAAGGTCAAGAAACAAGTTTCAAGAGGCTTATTTTCGGATCTTTTATATAACCTTTCTACCTTTATCACCGAAATTTCACTTCGAAGGTGGTGCAGAATTCCCGGCTCTGGAAAGCATACTTCCATCCTTCAAGTTTAATTTTTCCAAACCACTGTGGTTAATTAGATAGTTAGCCACTTCAGGTGTTTTTATTATGATTTTCCTTCGGTTTTTCCCCATAGCTCTGAGATCCACTATATCAGTTGAATAGCTGTTGTCGTCCTCTTTATATATCCATTTACCGAATGTGACTCGATGGATATTGCCCACATTCCCGTTCCGACCTTCTACATGTAGAATGTAAGGGACCTTTGTCTGTATGCTTATACAAAACCGTCACGTTCACACCACCTGTTTCCATAGATACTTCATTATTAATAAATTTTATTATTATTACTGTTATTATCATTCATTGTATCATGAATATTCGCTTTACTATCCTTGTTTTTTCACCAACTTCGCCGCACGCATATTCAGACTCGTATCCTCGCGTGTCAGCGATCTCTTGTGGCTTTTATCATTATTATTATTATTACTAATATTAACCACATTATTAGTAGTGTTAATAACATTAATATTATCATCAGAATACTTAACTTTTCTGTCAGCCGGTGGTCCTCTATCATGAAGTAGGCCTCCATTGTGCTCTTCCATCCCTAATTCCTGCTGTGTTGGGTTGTTTTTTTTTTTTGGTATTCTATTCGTTTATTTTCCCCGATAATCTAAAATTTTCTTTTCTATCCCTACTTTAACCCCCTTACAGCACAATCTTATTAAAATTATTAATTACAACTTCCCTAAACCTTACAAAATTGCAATTTTTAGAGAGCCGCCCTCTAAATTAAACTATTAACCTGTCACCCAAGAAACGAATGTGTATTTGTTAAGTTTAAAGAAAATCGTTGGAACCTTTTTTGAGAAAATCACAAAAAGAAAATAAACTGAAAATACTATTCAGTAAAGTGGGACTTCCGGTTGATGGATTTTGTCCAAAATCTTCGTGTGTGATACGGTGGTAGTAATACCTAAGCGGAGAGAGAAACATTTTATTTATAAATATTTACAAGTACAAATATAAATAAATGATGCTGCCTTAACTTAGTCAGGTTGCTGAAAAACACAGCATACTAATCAATCTGATAGATATGTAATTATATATCACGGTCTAATGGTCCTAAATAATCAACAATCATAAATAAAATCAATGCAACAACAGGTACCTTACTCATAAAAACAGAATTAAAAAAAAGCAATGAATAAACACTATGTCTGTTACAAGATTAAAAAAAATTAAAACATGTGATTGTACATATTTACGTCAAATAAGAGTATGACTAGTTAGTCTTCGTCAATAAAAACTGCAAAAACTAATTAAGATAATTGACAGACAGGATAGTCAATATCTTTTCGAAGGTAGAGAGGAGGCGAATCGGACGTTAAGTCCCATATATATATGATGCTGGATAATACCTAGCGAATCCAATATATTTTCCGATAGGAGCGATTATTCCATTGCTTTCATTCCAATCTCCTCCAAGTATTTTCCGGTGAATCGAGGGGATTGTTCCTCGGGCTCCAAACCACAGCCCTTTTACTGTAAATTCCCTCTCGCCGAACTCCTCACGGAATTGTTCTTTAAAAAAAAGGGATGTACTTCTCGTATATGCTTTTCTTTTTTTTATCTACGTCTTCTGCTTGATTCAGGTTGTTCGACTGGAAGCGGACAATGGGATCAATTATCATGGCCATCCCATTATTTCTTGGAAAGGCCACTATGTCCGCGTACCTTGGCGCCCAATCTGTATCGACGCAGTAGACTTCCTTGAAGCAAGACATTTCCTTTATCTCTGAGCTGCCCCTGAATCCTGCGCTTCACACCATGATTCCTGGACCTTTCTTCTTCTGCAAACTTTTTTTTTTGAGACTTCTTTTCTCCACACACATACAGATCCATTTTCTAAAAAACAACTTTTTTTTGGACTCATGAGATCTGCGGTGAAAACTCAATTTCGTAAATCTGGCACGATCGTAATACTTCCTGTTACTAATATTAGTTGGAGAAATTAAAAATGGGCCGGTTTTGCGGTTTATTTACTTTCAATTGATGTGAACTATAACCTATAATGTTTAACAACATTTAACAGTACTTTGTTTTTTTACTTTCTTTTTTTTTTTTTAATGATAAACAGAGAAATTAAATATAGTAATATGACCGTTATGAGATAAAAATCAGCCTTGAAAAACAATAGATATATATATATATACTCCTCCCACTCTTCTAGAATATAATATGAAGGATATAAAGGGGGATGGGCAGTTGGAGTGGTGGAAGGGAAGAAATTCTATCATTTTTAAAGGCTATGATATTTTAGTGTTGTTATATCGACCTGACCCACATAAGAGTTACTGCTGGTTCATTGTATAAGTGTATGCGATTGTGTATTCTATATTATTAATAGTAATTCATTTAAATATGTCATTTAATTGTTTAGTTTTTTTCTTTCTACAAGTTGGGTAGTGTTTAGTATGTGATAGTTAATTATTATTATATTATAAACAAATTAAATATGGTTAGATTAAAGAAACTATCACCAATAAAGGTATGTTATTTGAGGTTAATTCCTTTTATTTGATTTTATTTTTTTTAAATAACTATTTTGTTTGTCTCAAATCTTTTTATAACTTAAACATTCTACAGTAAAAAATTAGAAAGGTAATTTACATTGTATAGAGATCGAAATGTTAGCCTGAATCTTTTCTATACACTAAATACTCATCTTAACGTTTCCATGGCAATCTTCTAGGCAAAATACAAAATTGGGAAGGTTGTACTGCGGTTTTATATGTTTACTTTTCCTTTTTTTCTTCCTTTAACTTCTGCAAATTTTGATTACATAACAAATTTCAAAAATGAATTTTTATCCGAAATCAACGTTTTGATGTCTCACAAATTTATTGGTCAATATCCTTTGTGACGGGTGTTTTTTTTTTTCTCCTTTTTTCTTTTAGAGGTGTAAACTTAAAATGAAATAAACATATACAAAATTTATAGTATTGGTTTCATTGGGCAAGATTAAATATATTCCATGATGTTTCAATAGTGATATTTAGGCATATACAGGTGTGACCAGAGTTATATGCTCCACCCACTTTTTTTTTAAACGGCGGGAAATTTCGAAAAATAGAAAACACGTATTTAATCATTTTTAGTCTAGTTTATTTTCAGTGAGTGAACCATTTTTTTATACCCCAATATCTCGAGATACATCATCCAACTTTTTTTTTTCAAATGGAACATTATATTTTTTTTTTGCATATTTTTATAG
>JAAEAF010013140.1:0-36255 GCA_011037195.1 Triatoma infestans
GACTATTTCCGTGTAATCAATTGGATATTATGTTAAGACACATTATTAGTATTGCTATAAATTTAATGTTGAAGAAAAACGATTAAGTAGAGCAGCAATAGAATTCTTTCCTGATGTTTGGGGGAGATTTTGTCGAAAACTGCTCCAGCTGTTTTATTTAAAATTGAAGTACTTAATTGCATTATAAATATACCTATCAGTTTTATTGGACATTTCTCTATCACGTTTTTCAGGAAAATTTGATTTTTAGAGAGGATCTGCGAATTTTTTGACATTAGATTTCAAGTGTTGTTAGGTGTGTTCGAAATGTTAGTCTTCTAGATTCTGTGTTCAGACGTTCTATAGTGTAAGAAATGACATGTCTCCTCCCAACTAACATTATATTATATTTTTGGTAATGGCATCCAAATGTTGAGCGACAATTCCAAGTTTTTTTTTCTTATACCAAAGTTCAAAGTCCAAATTCATGATTTAAGTTAAACTACACAAACTAGAGAGCACCCTAGAGTTATATAAATTTTTTTAACATCAGCAGTTAACTGTCGACAATCAATAACAATAATAGACTTTAAAAAAAAGAAAATAAAAAAAAGCAGTAAATGTTTGTTGTATAAAATGATATATGGCGACCGACAGAATGGACTCCACAATATTTTTAATGTCTGCACGTCAAACATTTATAGTGGCAGCTGATGGCCAGGTGATAGGTGGGCCACTGACGAGTCAATGATCACCTCCTTCATTCTACTACAAATTTGGCTATAGAACATCCCTTCTTATTCCCCTGCATATCCTCTCTTATATCAAAAGGTTATTGTACCCATTTTTGTCAACTTCCTACATTTACCTTAACTTGATCTACATCGTTTTTGTTAGTTTTAAATTCAATTTATTTCTGAGATGTTTGCACCGTATATTTAGTGCAGAGTATTCAAATCTTTCGCCATGTTGACGCATCATTATTTTAATAAAAGATAACTTTCATTTATTTATTTAATATTTTAGAATTATCACTTTCTTTAGAATTACTAGCTCAAAAAAAAATTACAAAAGATTTTAAAATAAAATTTAACCTTAAAAATTTTCATTATGTAATATTTATAAGACGGTTCTGCTCTTAATTTTTCGAATTATTATTTTTACAAGGCAGAGCTTTCACTTTTCTAAGGTCCATGGTTACACCATCTATTTCTTCTAAGCAAAAACACCATCACTTTGATTATAATGACTGAAATCTCTGAGTAACATTCTGCGTACGATTAAAGAATTGTAAAGAAGCAATGCTCTGCTATTTGTTTATCTGTGAAAGGTTGTGAAGACTGGCACTAACAACCTACAAGTGTTATTTGTAAGTAAACAAACTAACAATTCATATTACTGACACATTGGCAGTGTTGTCCTGACAATTAGTAAAATATCTAGGTATGATATTACGGTCTCTGATCAAAACTGTTGGCACTGAATTTCCAACCTTAATATATTGCCATGCAATTAAAATCTTATAAAGCATGATCGTATAAAGGTGGGAGAAAATTTGTCAACGTTCTTTCGCTGAATCAAAATAATTCTTTTAAATTGGATGGTGAATTAAAATTTGATAGAAAACAGTAAATAAAAGAAGCAAGACAGTGACAAGTAACTATCATTAAACTTTTATAGCTTTTATGAATGAAAGTTGTAAATAATTAACAGTATATATATATATATATATAGAGAGAGAGAGAGAGAGAGAGTATATATATATTTTATATATAAAGGAGGGCTATTGTGCACTGAGACTATAAGGGATCCATGTTCAACGTTATAAGGTACAGGGACAGATCTCTCAACATTATGACACCCTTTCACAAGTAAGTTTCGCCTCCAGTACCCGAATATAACCAGGCTTTAAAACTTTTTCTGGATGATAACATCTCAGTCAGTCAGAAAGTGTATTGGAGTCTTCTCCATCTCCCCACAGAATGTGCAGGCGCTATCGCGTATTAGCACCAGCTTTTCCAAGTGTTCTCTGAGTCTGTGTCTCGTTAGAAAACCTGTTAGCATGCGAAACCTGTTTTTTGTTCAGACTTTTTCTGATCATAACTGCCCAGAAATGTCTTAATCCCTTTCAGTTTTGTGGACGGTTATTCAGATTGGTGCTCTCTTAACTTTGACTTTCTCCTTTCGTTTCTGAGCTCTTCTAGGAGAAACTAGCCCTTTATCCCAGAAAAGGGGTTCCGGTCTCTTGAAGAGTGTTACTGTTGTGCCTGCCTTTCATTACCAGACTTTGGGCAATCCAGGTTAGTATTCTCTGTCACCCAAAAGAGGGTGACTATTGTTTCTGCCCAGTTCATTTAGTCATTCTGCCACTTTGAATTGAGTCTTTTGATGGCGGCCTGACTATCTGATAAAATCAATCTCCTGGTTGAGTACAAAGTCAGGTCTACATTCCACGTACCTAAACTTGTATTTGAAAAATGATGGGAAACTTCTGTTACTTCGAATGCCTGGTCCCCCAAACACTTCAACCCAGTACTTTCAGAGGTTCTCGACCTTATCTGCTTGAACCACTTATTAGAATGCTTGTTAATACTGTTCAAAGCGGAGTCATTGCGCCTCTTCCTTCTTTGCCTCAGTTTCGAAGAGAAATTTTGACGATGCTGTATTTTTCGATCATCTAATTCCTAGGGTATATCTAGAAGAGGGAGCAGGCTTACAACGGATTCACTGCCTGGTGCCAATGCACTCTTTAGCTATTCTGTGATATCTCCTCCTATAATTTAATCTTATTTTAATGTAAACATTGCTTACTGTAATTAGAAACTACTCTTATTATTTACATTGGTTAAAATAAATTTACTTTGTTTGCAAATACATATTTACAAAACATATTATGCATAAATATAATATTTAAACAAATAAATAAAAAAAAAGGCAATATCATATCTTAATATAGAAGTTGACGAAGATGTTACAATGTTAAAAACCGCGGAGATGTTACACAGACGGATGATAGTGGTCCATTTATATCTGTATATCTCTAAATGCATGCCAATTTCGCCCATGTCCCAAGTTTAAAAAAATCTTCCTAAATATATAATAGATACATATATAGTTAAAAAGTTCGTTGTGCTATTTAAAATAAATAAACTAGTATTCATTGCAAAATAAAAATAATTTCTTCACCTGACTGTGAAAGATATTTGAACCTAGAAATAAAATATTTCTAGACAAATATTCTGTTTCTTAGATGATGCTCTTCCTTGTAATAGACTTCTGTCAGAAGATAAATTTCTGTTTAGAAGATCCAATCGTTATTAGCAAAGTTATGGTGGATTCATGTAACATTTCTAACTCATTCTTTTTATAGTTTACATCCCTACAACTGCAAGCCTCAGATGAATACGGTCCCCTCAGTCATATTACTTCCTTGATGAACTGTCATTCTTGCTGCTTCTTGTTGGTTAAAGAAGTCTGTATATTTATTAGAAAACTCAAGAATAAGTTGTTGACGTATAAACAAGTGTACAACTTACGAAAGAATACAATACGAAGGAATACAATATTTGGTTTATCAGAGATTTTTCTCAATCGATATCGAAACTGTTTGCCACAGCATCTTGATAATATTTTGGTGTTCGTTACGGTCGCTGTATTTGGTGATGTAAAATGGATCAGAGACCGAACCTCAACATCCATTTTACAACATCGTGATAGAGAAAAACCTCTATACTAGAAAGGAAATAGGTGTGAAACACTCACACAACTTTCTCTTACTCTAATTAATACAATTTAACCAAGAAATTTTCTTTAAAATTGGCAACGTTACAATGTTTAGTTGGGCTGGCCAGAAAAATAGTGGTGGGGGATTTTTATGAACAGCCCAATGTCTTATGTGGAGCGCCCTATGTCAAAATCAACAAAACTTGTGCAAATTCCAATTTAGACTAACTGAGGGACCCCCAACAACCCTCTAAAATCAATTTTTCCAGAAAAATGTTTCAAATAAAAGTGATACGTGTCTATCTATGCAGCAAGCATTCCAAGTTTTAAAAAATTCGTTGTAATCGTTTCCGAGAAAATTCCAAAAAAACTCAAGAAACCTATTCTGTGAAATCGCACTTCCATTAAACCGATTTCTTCAACTTTGGAATTCTTTCAATGCTTCTAATGTCTATCTAATCCAAATGGTATAACTGAACTGGTAATTTAGAGGAAAGCATAACGCTAGTGTTCCCTCAAAACCCTCAGAAATAAATTTTTCCGGGAAAATGTTTCAAATAAAAGCGATAGGTATTTATGTCTATAGCTAATATACGAAGTTTAAAGAAAATCGTCGGAGCTATTTTCAAGAAAATCAGGGAAAAACTAAAGAAACAATTCAGTAAACTCGCACATCTGATTAATGGATTTTTACCAGAAATCTTCATATCTGATGCGTTGGTACTGTGCAAATATTTACCAAGTTCGAGTGACATTTCCGTTTCTGAGATAGTCTGTTAACGAACGCACGCACGCACACACAAACACACGCACATATGGACCCTTCGCCAAAAACATTGTTTTTATATTCAAAAACATATAATCCCGGTAAAAACTCAATTTAAATATCTGGCACTATCGTAATACTTTCTCTTATAGGAAGTAAGAGAAATTAAAAATCTCAGATGTTTTTCCCGCTCGCACCACTTTTCAATTCAGTGGATTTACTTGTTTCAATAGTACTGTGCGTTAACCGGATGAATTTCTAAAACAAATGAATTATCAAGAAAGTTACTTATTATTTGCCCTGCCTGTACACTCGAGAGATGTTTATTATGACTTTCTTTCATAAATCCGTGTTTATGTTCGAAGGAGGTTGTTGAGTTCTAAATTTATTCCGTCTTTTTCGAAAAAAAAAAAATTGGTGTGAAACACTCACACGACATTCTCTTATGTAGTTTACATAGATTTAAGTGATAAGTTTTCTTTAAACTTATAAGCTTTAGTAAATCTTCGCTTGTCTTCAATTTTATATCAATCGGAGAATCTAAACTGGTTTTTTTTTTCTAAAAAGTCCCAACAAAGGTGAAAGGTCTTTGTATTCATAGTTAATGTAATAAATTTAATGAAATCCAAAATGAATTTGGATAAAATGTAGAAACCTGAAAAACTATACTGTAGAAACGCACTTCCGGTTAACCGATTTTTCTACAAACCCGGAATATTGGCAACATATTTAATTCTATTTAACATTATTTAAATGAAATAATTAAATAATAAATTGAAATAGTAGATTAGAGGAAAACATAACCTAACCAACCTCTCCACCAAAATCTCCCATTAAATGAATTTTCCTAGTGAAATGTTACAAACAAAAGAAGTTGTAACTCTTTTTTTTTGTGTAGTTAATATACCTAGTTTAAAGAAAATCGTTTGAGTCTGTTCGAGAAAATCACAAACAAACTGAAAAATCCATTCAATGAAGTGAAATTTCCGGTAATAGCATAAGTAATTTTGACAGTTAAGTTCGTATCGAATCCTACGGTGGCACCCATACAGAATGTCAACGTTGAACTTTCTCCGATTTTTTCGTTTATTTAGCTATGCTGTTTACATACGTACACACAAACATACGCATACACCTACCTTGTTCTAAAAACCACTTTTATAGATTCAGCGTACTTAAAAATGGTATTTCCGGTGAAAATTCTATATCGAAAATTTGACTGATTACAATACGTACTTCCTCTCGCAGTTAGAAAAAATAATATTAATATACTAAAATTCAAATGTTCTTTTCTCTTGTGTCTTTGGTGTTCAAAATATTAATTAATAGGAAAGTTGATAGTTTGAAAATGATTTAATTATTAAATTAATTTAATATTGAACATCATTTAATTCTAATAATAATAGTAATGATAATGTCACGAAATCCAATGGTGCCTTGATGGATATTTGTACAGATAGAGTGGGGGAAGTTATAAAGCCATCAAATCCAGTGCGACCAGCAAGATCTATTGTGGTTGCCTTATCAGTGTTAATGTGTTTTTACACAGGAAGCAACCATCTGTACAGAGTGTACAATGCGTATTTGTTAGTGAGTGTGTGTTGTGGTGAGTTAGAATTTGCACTTGGCTTTGCTAAACTCAAAGCTGCTTCAGCTACAGCTATAGTCTCTCTGTATATTGTGTGAAGGTTGGAATGTTGCTTCAATGTGGTGTTGTCAGGCTGAAATATCCGCAGGATTGTCAAGATCCTTGAATACATGACTTCCTGTTAACAGGTTTCGTGATATTAATATTGAACAAAATTGATTCAAAATTAGTTCTCAAGGAGATTGAGATTCATTTTATTGATTGGTTTTTCACGATTGAAAAAAATCGTGTGATTTGTGACGGTGAGAAAAAGGAACCATTAACCTCAGGTAAGCTCGGAATTGTATGGAGATAAGTTTTTGTAATTACTTGCCATATAATCTATTCTAAAATAATTAATATAGAGCATACATCAAACTGCTCGGAAGAGATTCACCGCTTGGAATATTTATAAAAACCATAGTTTGAATTCATTCACAACCAGGTGGTAGGTAATTATTTAAAATTGATGTTTTATCATTGATAATCTATTAATTTATTTATTAAAGATGAAAGGTATTTTTTTTTTAATAAAAATATACCGCGAATAATAACTAATTATCGATGTATTAGTAGAGTAAAGAAAGATAATCTATAGTTAAACTATAAATGGATAAAGTTGAAAGTATTATTAACTTTAGTACTAAAAGTAGTACTAACTGACTAGTCGGCTTTACAAAAAACATATGCATATTGATGTATACAGTAGGCGGGCTGTATTTAATAATTGGAATAAATTTTAAACTTATAAATGCTAGGAAATATGTTAATATGAGACATAGCGTCTTATTATGCAAATAATTGGAGAAGACTTTAATCTGACAGCTGCTGCTACATACAGATAACTCAATCCTTCATTTCTAAGTTTTCTATTTACAAACAGTCTTTCTCAACTTAATTTGATAATCTTTTATTATATATCAGTAATTATTTTTGTAATTAATTTCACTTGCTTTTATTAATCCATATATTATAATTCGACGTTCCTTATATTAAAGTATGTATTACTTCTTTTGCTGTTGTTAATAGATTTTTAAAATTGAGTTTTCAACGAACATGTTTTGAATTCTTCTGGGTATGAAGGCACGTTTCTAGCAAATGGTTGTTTGTTTGTATATGGTGTGATTGGGAAGCGACAGAGAGAGAGAGAGAGAGACAATACAGTATCACAGAAAACGAAAATTCACATAAAGATCAGATTTCTTTTCTTTTCTTTTTTATTTATTTGATTTGTTTTTAAAAGTACGTCAACAAGTGTGGTCATTGGCGCTTGGAGAGCCTTTCTCTGGGCGCTGTTCTCTGTTAAAAGATAACATTACCTATTACCAAACATTGAGCTGCAGAACCTCTTAAGGAGTGCACTGTTGGACTCAAATTCGGGACTTTCGTATTCCAGTACAGCACACATGGTAATATGCATATGTTCAATCCCGAGCCCTAAGTTCAAAATTGACATTCCGTTTGTGTAGCATCTGATAGTTCTGCAAACAGACTTACTTCATGTTTAATAGAAACGATTCCCACTTGAGAGGGAACTCGAACCTTGTACTTCAGCAGCCACGAAATTTAACCTGCACTACGTTTTTACTTTACTATGTTTGTTTTTTGATTACACATTTTGGCCTATCGCTTATTTCTGAAAGAGTTTTCCGAGGAAAAGAGTTCTTCGAGAAAATTTTTCACTTGGAAGTTGGAAAATACAGTAAGAGAAAGCAGTATGATACTCACATTAGATTTTGTATATACGTATTCTTTATTTTCTCTAAATTTATGTTTATTTAAATCACCCTGCCATACTGGAGGTCATTGCTTTACATTCCCAATATAAATTTTTTGATAATTAAAATTTAATACAATAAACAACTTTTAACTTATCAGTTTTAATGTTATTGACTCCATAAAGAAGATAGGGACTTTTTTATATTGCTAATATTTTGGTATAAAAAAAAAAAAACAGGTGATACTATAAAATTGGACCACCCATACAGGCCTCCAATGGTAATGATGATTAACGAATGCCGCCATAAAGTAATATGGTTCAAAAACAAAGTTTAGTAGTGTGTAAAAAAAAATGTATTACAGTGCACTAGAGAGAGACTGGTGCATTTTAGTGCAACAACCTCCCAGCTCTTTAATTGCAGTTTCCTAATTATTATTATTATTATTCAGTAGGCGCCCTTTTACTATCATTGTCTGTATAAACATTGTGGCTATTTGTTGCAAACATGCATATACTGCTATTGTTTACTACATTAAGTGGAAATTTGAAAAAAAAAAAAAGCCTCCTTTCATAAAGGATTTCCGTTTTAATTAATTATGTCATTCTCCTATTCTATCTCTTTTGGAAATAGGAAGTATTTTGGTGCAAAGAACAAATTAAATTTAAATCATAAAACCCATTGCAACTTTCTCTTACTGCTGGTATAGGTAGGTAATGCGATCGTATCAAATATTCTATATCGAGTTTTTACCGTAATATACATTTTGAGTTCCCCTGTGTTCAAAATAAGTGGTTTTTAAGAAATTAATCTTGCTTATTCTTTTTCTCTCCTTTTTGAGCATAAATCATGAAATTTCATGCATGATATTACGTTTCATTTCTACACGAAATAAGTATTTAGTCAAAATCTGTTCAACCGGAAGTACCATTTTTATTAAATGGATTTTATAGTTTTTTTTTGCGGTTTCTTAGGAAACTGCTCCAACGATTTTCTTTATACTTTGTATACGAACTACACGTAAGCAACCACGTTTATTTTCAAAAATTTTTCCCAAAAATTCATTTTAACTGGGGTTTTTTGGGTGAAGGATAAGCGTTAGGTTTTTCTTGAATATGCCACTTCCTAATATTATACGGTCTTATAGTCTATATAATATTAATAAGAATTAAATGCATTGCCAGAATTCTAGTTTAAAGAATTGACCGTTGACCGAAAGTGCGATTTACTGAACTTTTTTTTTATAGTCTTTTTGCGATTCTCACGATATTAACGAGATTCTTTGAACTATTATACAAACTACAATTATTACAAACCTATCACTTTTTTTTTAAACATTTTTCAAAGCAAAGAGATTTTAGGGGAGTTTGTGAAGGATCTGGAAGGTTATCCTTCCCTCAATTGTCGTTTTTTGGTTTCAAATAATTCCAAATTTGGAAGACGTTTGTCATTATATCTATGTAAATTGCCTGAAAGAGGAAGTGGAGAGGTTGAGTTTTTTCCATTCGATTGTTTCTACTTTTAATATATTTTATATAATAATAAAATAATGAAATAAGACTAAAAATTGATCTTCCATAATTTTACTCAACTATTCGCCATAAATGAATAAACAATTTTAACGCCAGTTCAGTTTAAACTATGATCAGTGCTATCCAATGACATTAATCACGATCAATATTTTTGGAAGAATCGTAGCTCACAAAAAATCATTATATTACATTTTCAATGTAGAACAGCCTAAAGCCTCAAGCCTAATAATAATAAACAAATACTAGCCTTTATTATACCCCCCACCATTACTTAATTACAAAATATCTTAATCTTCTGTTTAGAGAAAAAAAAACATCTTGCCTAAATTAGATAACGAAATTGTAATGGTACCCAGTTGTGACAAAAAAAAAAAATGAAAATTCCATTAATAAACCAAATAAAACATATATATATATTTGATTAATTATAAAAAAGATTTGTTGAAAGTCATTTCATGTTAATCAAACTTTGTCAGGATTTTATTTTGAACCGTCTCATGTTATATATTTGATGATAATATCATCTTTTGGATCATCTTTAATTCACTAGATTTGGCAGTTTTTAAAATTCTTTTCTTATGTTTCAGGTCATTCCATTCTAAGCCATTAACCAACAGACTCCCCTAATTACAAACTCTAATAATATGGTATTAACATGAATCTTCTCAGCCTACTAATAAAGTCATTTTTTAATAACATTAATATTCAAATTTTTACATGTTATTTTAATATTTCAATTTTTCACGCTATATATTATTCTATGATCAAACCGATCGATTAGTTTGTACCTCTCATCGCTTTTAAAATTCATCTCATTTTTTTTTTTTTTTTTTTTTTACCTCTTCAGCGTAACTAAAAGCAAAATCTAAAATATTAGATCTTTGGATTTTTGCTCATCCAATTCTGCTTGGACAACTTTTTGCTTAGAAATTACATGTTACATGTCGAATTTTCGGTGCCCACTAACTTTCTTTGGAGCTGGCTACAATAGAAATGATTATTTTAGCTATTACTTACATTTTGCGTTTCCTTAGATAGCTATTAAATTATTAAATGTATATACATATCGCTTCTTTTTTTTTCAAGCAATTATTAACCAGTTCAGCAATCTCCCAGACGTTCTCTAGATTTCCGGTGCTATAAGATTCCGCTACATCAAGTTCTATGACTTCGTATTTCATATAGCAACCTTTTAGTCACTCAAATTGCACGCGTACACATTACCCGAAAAGAGTGAAACGCCGATAGCCGCGTGTCGAAATGAAGTGTAATGCTTTGCTTCAGGAGTTTCATTAATTGGTGTATTCTCTTCCTTTCATGCGCTTCTCAATATTTCTCAGTTTACTTATTTCAGTAAATTTATTAAAACTTGTGAAAATAAAAAAAAAAATATATATCAGACTATGGAAACCTTATTTAAGAATATAATTTTATTAAGATATTTGATTCTTTCTTGGACGATATTTTTTACATGTATTGACATGAATTTTCCTGCAATCCATTGAATACAATATTGGTAGTCTTTTTACAGTTAGTTTTTTAGGTGAAGAGAGTGATCATGCTTAGGATAGCGTCTGGAGGCTTAGGAGAGCTTGTTTCGTGTAGTATTCCCTGTTTCAGCTAAAGCTATTATCCGGTAGGCATCCCGTTAAATTTATATTAACACTTTCCAAATTTACCATTGCTGTGGCCAAATCCAAATTATTTTTACAATGGAACCAAAACTACTGTTGGAAGGACCTTTAACAAATTATATAGTAATGTTTTATTTTCGCAAGTTTGGATTGTAATTGTTTTTATAAAATATAAAGTTATGATTAAAAATGATCGAAAACTTGACCATTTTTCTACTTGGCAATCAATATACATCTACGAAATTTTTAAATACGAGTATATGCGCTATCGGACCTTGGGGACAGACAAAAATAAATAGGAGAATGCGCTAACAGTATTAATCTTCTTATGTTTTAACATATGTCACTAAGCAATCAATCTTCAATGTCAGTCTATAAGATTCGATGATGCAATAAAACAATATTGTCCATCGGATGACCGAAACGGAGAACACACATTAAAAAGTTAAATTTACCTCCCGCAGCGTTACGTGTTAGTCGCTTTTTTTTTTAAATTAGTCTCTAACGAATTGTTTTTTTAAAAAAATGTTACAGACAGGCATGATGGCAACAGCAAAAAGAAAAATTTTTATAGGAACATATTTAATATTTGCGTATTTGCCCGTGTAGAACACTAGAGCCTGATCAATAGTACATGGCAGTTATAAAGCTATTATGTTACGCAAATCCATGCTGTAATCATTTGTCCATGGCAATTTCATTTTCAAGCCTTCATCTACATTAATAAAAATATTTTCTATAATGTCGGCACCTTCTTTGATTTCAGCAACATGTCAGCCGTTTAGACAAGTGCTCTGCCGAAAACGATATTTTTTTTTAAATTTTTTGTTTTGTATATACGAAACTCTTTTACTTATTTTATTGTTTGCAAGGTTGAATTTCATAACTTGTTTAATTTTTAATTTAATTTTTTTATTCGATAATTTCTTTCTTATTCTCCTTGTACATATATATTGTTATATATAGGGTTATAAGTTCCATTTTTATTAGTCGTTCTTGTTTTAAACATTGAAAATACTAAAATATAACAAAACATTGCTGCTTAATACTGGTTGGCTGGTTACTTAATGTCAAATTTGTGATATAATTTTTTTAACTTCAAAGTTTTCTTGTTCTCTTAATAATTGAGAAATTATTTCATACGCTAAATAACAGTCTAAATATAATAAGTACAATATGTAGCAAATAATTAAGCAACCAATTTTTATTTAAATCCATATATTATATTATGCATTTATTTTCTAGCGGTCACATACTTTTTATCGTATAATTAATTATTCCTAATATAATAAAAAAAGGTTTATTGTATTCTACTACACGAAGAGACATTTCTTCATCTCAAATATTGTAGTTTTTAATATAGACACTGATGTATTTCTAGACATTGGACTCTGTCCAAATGAGTGTCCATTCAAATTGCCTATAATTGTGCTTAGCTCTCTTTTTAAAGTGGCAAATATTATAATTAAATTTTCCAAGGAAAGTAAAATTAATTTTCCATTGAGAAATTTCATAGCGATTAATTTTCATTAATCTGATAAAATATTTATTTAAATATATTTATTTAATTTCTTCTTTTTATATATATATATATATATAAAATTATATAATTTTTGTGATATGACTATATTTAGCACAACTCGAAAAATGATATCTCGCAGTAACATAAACTTGATATTGCGTGTCCTGTGGTCAATTGGGCATACCACATTTCTAGAGGGTATTAAGGACAATTAAAAACATTTATAATAAAGCCAATTGAAGGAGAAAATTTAACAATTAAGTGTTGATAAATACCGGTATGAGAAAAGTTAGTCCCTCATTTTTGCCGGACCTTACAGACTTCCGCCAGCCATCTTCATTCAGACTCAATCTTCTTGATGAGACTGTTTCCATGGTTTTGGTTAAGAAACAAAAAAACAACTGTTTCCTATAATAATTGCTTCTATAACTTGCTTCACAATATTTTCTTTTTTTAGTTTTTATAACTTTCCAAGTTTGAAAACAAATTCCAACAAGTTTTTAAATTCGTGAAATTAGCTTTTCCGATTTAAGTTTTAAAACAGTCCAACCCCGCTGAAGTAGCCTATTTCAATATGAGCAAAACATCAACTTATACTAAACTACGAACGCGACCTCTGCCCAAAGATCCTAGAGCGGTGGACATATAATTTAATTCTTCGCTGATTTTCAAGCACTATATGGAATGTATCTGACAGTTTTTAAATTTTCACTTTTGCATATAACGTTTTACTGCCGGCAGAATGATCACTAGAGTGTTTGAAAAAAAAAATCGGTTTGCTAGGAAAACGTTTTCTTTTGTCTAATTAAATTTCGTATGCACCTGTGAACATTTTCAGTTTCATGTGCAATTTGTTACTAGGTCATATGTAACAGTGAATATTATGTTAGTAAAAACTTAAATGTTTATTGCAAAATTTGATAATTTATAAAATACCTACGGAGAGAAAATTAGTAAAATATTTCTAAACTAGATTTATCCTAGAAATAATTAGCTATA
Source organism: Triatoma infestans (assembly GCA_011037195.1). Lineage (NCBI taxonomy): Eukaryota > Metazoa > Arthropoda > Insecta > Hemiptera > Reduviidae > Triatoma > Triatoma infestans. The sequence continues at coordinate 13,501 of JAAEAF010013140.1, forward strand.
AATCATTAGTTCATCACAGTGTAGAATAGAAGGTGTCAAATGAGTGGGTGTATGTTAGGCCAATCAGAAATTTAGAATTATCATTTTGACTATGTCCACATTTGTCACCTTCACTTTTACACTGTGATTGGCTAATTATTTATAGATAATTATTTCTATAAAAAATCTAGTTTAAACTTTTTTTCTTAATTTTTCCTCCATAAGTATTTTATAAATTATCGAATTGTGCAATAAATATTTATCTATGAAAAAAATGTAAAAAAATAAGTTATTTCTAACATAATATTTGTGTTTTATAAAATTAATGTGAGCTATAAAGAAAAAATTCAGAATGTTCATTTCATTTCATTATTGAAAAAGAAGGCAAAAGAGAATTGAGCGAAAATGTAACATCCAGTGATAGTCCGCCATTTTTTATTTGGCCGTTTATACTAATGGAACCAAATAAAATTGATGTTAAACACCCACAAAATTTTCTCCAAGGAATTCATAATATTTAGTTAAAAAACTTTTCTTAGACCTGGTGTTTTTAGCTATTCAGTATATTGTCCTTAATTTTATGTATATGGGGCAGTGCACAAAGTATTAAAAGATTACTATAAAGATGGAAATCTACCATGAGTTATTTCAATCAATTTCTCAGTATAGCATAAAAAAAGAAATCAAACTAATTATTAGTGCAATTGGACAAATAAATTACAATAAGAAGAAAAACCGTTATATATTAGATATCTGGTAGGGAAAAACTCATACAACTTTCTCTTACTGCAGCTTACAAAATTGTAATTCACCAATTTTATAGTTATTATCCAACGTTCCAAATAAAAGCTGTAGCTATTATGTGTGCAGTTCACATAGAAGAGAAAATCTTTTAGCCGTTTAAAGAACGATGTTTAAAGAAAATCGTTGGAGCCGTTTTAGAGAAAATAGCAGAAAACTGAAAAATACTTTTCAGTAAAAACGCACTTCCATCATTCGATTTTCTTCAAACTCGGAATTTCAACATCATAGTTAATTGTAATTAATATTATTTAGATGATAATATTGTGTTATAAACTGAAATGTCAGTTTAGAGAAGCACCTAATCCCACACTTCTCCTAAAAGGGCCCTTAAATGAATTTTACCGGGGAAATATTTCAAATAAAGGTTGTTGTAGCTCTTTATAAGTGTAGCTAACATTCCAAGTTTAAAGAAAACGTAGGAGCCATTGCAAATTGCAAAAAAGTGAAAAAAATTTTCAGAAAATTGGTGTTTCCGGTTGAGAAATTTTGACAGACAACTTACTGTCGGATCCCTTGTTGATACCTAAACGGAATATCAAGTTTAAACTTTCGGCGATTTTTCGTTTTTGAGCTATACTGTTCACAAACGTACATACAAACACTCCCTGGATTCAGGGGACCTCAAAATGTGTATTTCCGGTGAAAACTTGATATCGAATATTTGTTACGATTACAATACTTTCTCTAGCAGCAGTTAGATAAAGTAAATAAATGTAGTTTTTTGTACCTAGGCAAGCCTGCCCTGCTGACGTCTTTGTATTTAAGTAAGTCTAGTCCAGGTTGTTTTTGTTACTGTAATCTGATAGTTATCAATTTAATTTTCCCGCACCTTCTTACTTTCTCTTACTTCTTGGTAAGAGGAAGTGTAGTGTGATTGTATCAAATTTTCTATATCGATTTTTCACCGGAAATACGCGTTTTGAGCATATCTCAAAAGCGAAATATCGCAAAAAGTGCAAACATGACCTTCCGTTTGACTATCACTATGTGATCCGACAGTAAGTTATCTGTCGAAATTTCTCAACCGGAAATTCTATGGATTCGTTAGTTTTTTTGGCAATTTTCTCGAAAATGGCTCCAATAATTTCCTTTAAACTTACTATATCAACTATACATATTAGATCAAACAAATTTAGTATCATATCTCCTTGATATTTAATTTTGATAAAATTTGCTTTTTACTTTCTTTTTTTTAGAATTTTACATCTACATTCTAAGCATGTAACAATTATAATTAGTTTTCTGAATCTATGAATTAATTCTTATTTCTTTCCTTTTTCTGTTACAGAGGGAATTCACTGATGAATGTGTTTTCAACGAGATGATAGAAGAGCATCATTATAACACGTATTCATCGGCTAAATACTCAAATACTAGGCGCACATTGTACCTTGCTATGAATAAAAGAGGCCAACCGAGAAGGGTACAAATCAGAAGTGGTAGTCTTCTTGGTAAATTATCCACCTACACTAGAGTATTAACACAATCTGTAGAACCGAGTGAAATTGAAGCGGCAAAACATGGTAAAACAGTATGTTTACCTGCTACTAGCGAACGACCCGTACAACCAAGATGTCGAATGAGACAGAGAAGGCCACGTAGAAGAAAGAAGAAAAGACCTTGTTTGAATAAAGATGGCGAACAACAGTGCCATCATGAGAATACAGGAGGAGGAGGAGGTGGTGGTGGTGGAGGTGCAAGTGGAGGTAGAACTGCTGGCGATGATCAGCAGCACCAACAACAAAACCATCATCGTAGGATACCACCACTTCGACGGAAATGTGAAGAAGGTGATGAAGAATGTATATTAAGAAGATTATTAATTGGACGTAAAAGAAAATCCAGACTGGAAGGAGGAGCAGCAGGTGCTAGAAATGGTGGTGTTAGAGTTAGACATAGAAAACATAGAACCGCTGTTAGACTTAAAGAAGATGAAGAACAACAAGTAGAAGAACATATTATGGAAGAAGGTGATGATGATGAAGATGACGTTACCATGACAACAGAAGATGAGATGAATTTAGACGATCATACAGACCTTTTCCTATATCATAACGAAAACGATTAACAAAGTGGTTTCACTCAATAAAAATACTACGCCAATTATATCGAGAGTGATATTATTTATATACTCATAATTTTAAATTTAAGTCGAGTATTTTGTAAAAAAAAAAAAAAAAAAAAAATTAATAAATAATCGTATTGTACTTTTTAAGGATCTGTCACGTAAATCTTAACTATGTTAAGCATCTGAAAAAAAAAAAAATAAAACGAGTTAAAAAATCGTGGCCGGGCAATTCTTTTTCCTATAGGCTTAGATATTATTAAATGTAATAATGCACTGATTATTTTGTATATATTTAATATTATTTCCGTTTCCAAAATGTAAGATTTAGATTAGGTATTTTATTATATAGAAAAGAGCTTTCGCAATAATTTTCTTTTTAAAAATAAATACTATAATAAAAAGAGCTAAATACTATAAGAAAAAGTTAAAAAAAAAATCGAATTAAGAAATTTAATCAGAAGAGTTAAAAAAAAAAGAAGTGCGATAATTTTTATTTTTTATTTTTATTTTTTTGTCATCCCTTCCTCTTTTTTTTAGTGTATAGTTTTGTAAATCTCGTTAGCGCTAAAATTATTTTTTTTATTTTGTATTTATCTTGAAATTTGTATATGAATGAAATTTTTTTTTTTTTTCTTTCTTTCTTTTTATCAAAGAATTGTGAAGTTTATTCGTTGTAAATTTTTAACAATTTACTTAGTACTGACTCCAGTAGTATTCTTATATAAATATATATATATATTGTTATTATAATATTGTAATTGATGCCATGGTAGTTGTTTTATTAGATTTCGAGTATTAGGGCTATGCTTTATATTTATTTGTATGAATAAAATGAGCAATCAGCTAAAATACTCCCTTTTTTTTAAAAAAAAAAAAAATATAATTAATTTCTTATTTTAAATTTATAATGAAACTATTAAAAAAAAAACAATTAATGAAGAGCCCTGATACGTTTAGTCACAAAACAGTTACCAAACTACATAAAAAAAAAAAAAAAATTTAAAGCTTAAAAAAAATACTTAGTTTTGTTTAGAAAAAAAAAACAGTTTTTTTTATACCTGAAACTGCTCGAACTATTTTTTATTGTACGTGCAGGAACCCCAGACTATTTTACAAAATACACCTGATTTCCATATATTAAAAAAAAAAAAAAATTAAATTTGGTGTTTATCTATTATTTTTCCCATATAATTATTTCAGGTGGCGATGGATTGAACATTATATTTTCTGGCCCTAATTGTAAAACATGGATCAATGAGCAGTGAGTTCTCATTGGATGAATAAAGTCCAAGGAGTTCAGGGAAAAATCTATTTATAAAAATAAATAATCACAGACAGGAAAAAATTAGTGGCTAAAGTTGTTTTTTTTTAATCACTAGAGATTAAAAGTAAAAAACAGTGTTGCCAACTTTTAGTTAAACAAATTTTTTCAAGGTTTGAATGAAAATTGCTAAATAAACGTGTAAATAATATTAAAGTGGAAATTCCAAAAGATTTATTTAAACATTTTAAAATCAATGTAATAATAATTAAAATTTCAGAAAACATAATATAATTTTGCTGAAGTTTAACTCATTTCGCAGATTTAGCGGTTGTAAAAAAAAAAAAAAATATTAAACTTTAGAATAAAATCCTTTTAGAACTTTCGTTTAGTTGCCATACTCACTTGTATTCGTGAAACCTTGAGCTCGAGTGTTCAAGTGCCATTTATACACTCGTGATGATTTAAAAAAAAAAAAAAAAATTAATCATGAATTTTCATGAAAACATTTATATACATAGAATATATTATTTGACTTTAATAAAACAATTAATATTTAAATTTTAAACGAACTGATTATTTTTATTTAATTATTTTATTATTATAAATAAATTGCCTTTATTAAAAAAATTTAAAAAATTATAACATAACCTTTTATTTATTTATTTATTCAATCATTTATATGCAACTATTAATGTAATATGCAACATTAATATTATACAATAAGCAAATTTGACAAAGTAAAAATGCAAGATTTGAACAGCCATAAGGAGATGGGTATCTAGAGATTTACTAGTCTACTAACGACAGTACAGGATATCTTCGTTAAACTTGGAAGATCACGGCACTTCTTCTTACAAAACGGCAGGTTTTTACAGACTTATTTAACGTTCATTTCATTAACACATTTAATATATGGCCGAAAGCATATTTTATAAAAAAAAAAAAAATAAATAAATAGAAAATTATAGAAGTAATAATATAAACAGAGACATTATTCACTTTCATCATTATTCAGTTCTATCATAAACTTAAACTATTATATATTCATATAATTTTTTTACGACAGCTTACCTTCAGGTGCCTTAGTTCATTTTTATTATTTTACAATTTACATTGCATTATGGATCTATGATTTTTCAAAAATGTAACACTCTCAACTACTTTTTTCATTAAAGAAAGAAAAGCGTCTTCACTATTTACCTGACTTCTTCCTCCTTATAGAATAAGGAATACGATCACATAAAAGATTTTGAAATTTAAGTGCTTCTCGAAAACTGCAGCTGATAATAATAAATACGACGTCTAATCCAAGTCTAGAAACCCATTACTATAATGAAATAGACCTTCCAAGACTTTGGCATCAATCACACCAAATATTCAACTTTTAATGAATTCTACTTCAACGATCAGCTGGAAATGTTCATGATGTAATCGTAGGCATCCAAGATAAATTTCTTAGTCTGCCCGGCAAAGTATTTAATAGTCTTAGATTTTTGTAAAAATATTTTTAAATAAAATCTGGTGTGAAACACTCACACGACTTTCTCTCACTGCGAAATGGCAAATTTACTTCCCACTTATAATTTTTATTAGTGTTTGAAATCGTCGGCATTTTTATGGAGAAAATCACAAAAATAACTGAAAAACCTATTCAGTAAAGTCGCACTTCCGTTCAACCGATTTTCATCAAACTGGGAATTTTGGCAACTTATATAATTATAATTAATATTATTTAGTTTGACAGATTTTGATAGCATATTGTTGAACTGAAATAGCACATTAGTGGAAAACAATCCCACCCATCCCCCAAAAATCCTCTTAAATGAATTTTCCCGGAGAAATGTTGCAAATAAAAGTTTTAGCTCATTATATGTATAGTCAAGATTTAGAGTTTAATGAAAATCGTCTGAGCGATTTTAGAGGAAATTGCAGAAAAATGAAAACTATTTTTAGTAAAGCGCACTTCCGATTTTTTAATTTTATTCAAATTTAGGATTTATGTAATTAATATTATTTAGATGATTGAATTGTGTAAAAAACTGAAATAGAACTTTGAGGAAACTATAATCCCACTTCCCTTCCAAAAGTGCCTTTAAATGAATGTTTTCTAGAGAAATGTTTCAAATAAAAAGTTGTATGTGTAGTTGATATACCAAGTTTCGATAAAATCATTGGAGCCATTTTCGAGAAAATAAAAAAAAACGAAAAACCATTCTGTAAAGTGGCAATTTCGGGCGATGGATTTCGCCCATCAAAATCTTCGTTTCTGATGCGGTGGTAGTGGTATCTAAACGGAATACCAAATTTGAGCTTCCTGCAACTTTTCATTTTTAAGATATTCTTTTCACACACATGCAGACCATTTTTTCTAAAAATCCACTTTTTCAGACCCAGGAGACCTCAAAACGTAAATTTTTTGGTGCAAATTAAATTTCGAAAATCTGGCACGATTGCAATACTTCCTCTTACTATTATGAGTAAGAGAAAGTAAAAATGTGGTTAATAAATTTGATGTAATTCATTATTTCTGCAACATTTATTTCTGGAATATTTATATTATTAAATTTATTTAAATTCTTAAAATGCCAGTAGATCTCATTAAATGTAATAAGAATGTAAGGTCACTGACCAATCAGAAATTTTCTCAGAAGAAGTAATTCATTGAAACGGAAGAGACAAAAAGGAGTGCAGACATTTCAAGGCCAAACTATTTGCACATCAAATTCTTAGACAGGAATTATATGATTTTATTTCTTTAAAATTATATTATGTTATCAAAACATAATTTATCGAGAGGATCTTTGTCAGTCCAAATCTTATGATTATCTACTAGGTAATATAGACAGATATTATATATATATATATAAAATATGATATTATATATAGCTATATAAAAAACTTTTGGCAACTTACATGTACTAGACATTATCGGATGTAAATTTTACAAATCCAAGCATACACTTTACAAAATGTACTGAAAATTATATATATTAATCTCTGATATAAATGTTGATTAGTACTTTAATTAGAAACATTAAAAAATAACATTTTTGAATAAAAATAAATACATTATGATATACTAAATAAAATCTCCATAAAAATATAAAATCTTTCTAAGTAATCAAATTTTATTGAACTGCCAATCAGATAGCAAAGAGAGAAAGCCCTAAGTACCTAAAAGCCTAATCATTGTTTGTGGTTAAATGACATAAAATAGAAACGACAATGAAGTAAAATTAACTTCTATAACAAATTATGACAATTAAATACCGTTCATTAAATTTTCTGTTTTTTATAAATTAATAAAATTTTTATTAAGTAAACTAATCTATGGCGCAAACACACCATGACTATGACGCTTCCCATATGACAATTTTTATTGTATGGGGTGGGGGTTCCCATTAGCTATCGCTACCTAGGTTCCGTATAAGTAGCAACACCACTTTTTCTGACATGCTGGATCAACACTGGGTTTGTCCTCACACAGGAATCGAATCATGAATTCTCCACAGGCGCGCCACAGGTGAATGCGCTAAGCCACTAGACCAACGCTTCAGGATAATTAAATGCAGATAATTTAATGATAATTTTCTTATGCACCAAAATTAAATAGATCAGTTAAAAAAAAAATCCAAAAAAAAAACAATTTTGTCCATTTTAGCATGCTTATTTTGGTTGTTCCTGACCAATTTCTGATTCTCTTCCTTCCATCGTCAGAGTTAAGGTTATAAAGTCCATGTAGATGGATTCTTTTAGGGGATAGCGCACTGTGACCTGAAACGAAATAATTTTTACTTTCTCTTACTCTTAGTAAGAGGAAGTATTGTAATCGTGTTCAATTTTCGATATCGAGTTTTCACCGGAAAAAATCCGTTTTAAGGTTCCCTGAGTCCCAAAAAGTGGTTTCTAGCAAATGGCGTAGTGTATGTGATCAGCATAGTTCAAAAACGAAAAATCGTAGAAAGCTCAAACTTAATATTTCGTTTGGGTATCACCATGGAGATCCGACAGTAGGTTATCTGTCAAAATTCCACAACCGGAAGTACCACTTTACTAAGTGGGGTTTTTACTTTTTTGCGTCTTTCTCAAAAAGTGATTCCAATGATTTTCTTCAAACTTGTAATATCAACTACACATACAACGATCTACAACTTTTATTTGCAACAATTCTTCGGGAAAATTGATTTTAGGGTGCTTTTGGGAGAAGGGTGGGGTTACTATTTTTCTCTAAAGTGCTATTTTTGTTTATTACACAATTCTATCATCTAAATAATGTTAATTAGATTAAATATATTGTTAAAATTCCGAGTTTGAAAAAAATCGGATGACCGGAAGTGAGTTTTGACAAGGAAGTATTTTTCAATTTTCTGCTATTTTCTCTAAAACGACTCAACCAACTATTTTCTTTAAACTTGGAATTTGAACTACACATATAGAAAAGCTACAACTTTTAATTGTAACATTTTTTTTGGATAAAGTCATTTAAGGATGTTTATGGGAAATGGGTGGGGTTAAGTTTTTCTCTAAAGTGCTTATCGTAGTTGTTTATACAAATCTACCATCCAAACAAAATTAATTAGAAATAAATAGATTGCCAAAATTTCGAGTTTCAAGAAAATTAGTAAACCGGAAGTGCGTTTTTACCGAACAGTTTTTTTTAATTTTTGCGATTTTCTCCATAAAAACACCGAGCAATTTCATTAAATTTGATATACTAACTATACAATTGGTCAATTACAATTCTGAAAGCTGGAGTAAGAGAAAGTTGTGTGAGTTTTTCACACCAGATTTTTTTGGGGGCGAAAAATGTTGAAAATAAAAGTAATACATGTTTAGATGTGAAGTTATCATACCAAGTTTAAAGGAAATCGTTGGAGTCGTTTTCGAGAAAATTACGAAAAAATTAAAAAAAACAATTCACTTTCGGTTGACGGATTTTGCACGAAATCTTCGCGTCTGATGCTGTGATAGTCCCAAGTTTGAGCTTCCTGCAACTTTTCGTTTTTAAATATTATGTTAACACACACATACACAGAACACACGCTAAAAATATTTTTTTCATATTCAGAGGAGCCCAAAACATGTATTTCCGGTAAAAACTCAATTTCGATAATCTGGCACGATCGCAATACTTACAATTATCTGGAGCAAGAGAAACTAAAAATTTAATTGAGGCAAAATTGAATAAAAAAAAGTATGTTATCAAATATCATTATTATATATAAAAAGTATTTAATAAAGTATAATTTGTTCCCTTTCATTTCAAAATGTATTCGCTCCTCTTATGGGGAGGTATTTCAGACTATTGAAACTGGGATCTTTGAGATCATAATAATTTATCTAAACTCAAGTCCATTATTTTCATCTCATTTACAAAATATCTTACATCTTAACGTACAAACTGGGCTGTAAATAACAGTCACTTACACGGAATAAGTCCATCGGTACTAAAAATGTCACTGTATATAAGATGTATTATTAACAAAATATAATTTATCAGAAATATAAATACAGTGTGTTTATTATAAGAATAAAATAAATAATTAAAAAGGAGAAAATGATTGAAATTTCCTACTTTCTACATCTAGTTCAACAGGATTAGCTTTTACTTGGTGTGTGTGTGTGTGTATGTATGTTTTGACAGGCATTTTATATATATATATATATAAAACATTATATAGATATATATATATATATATATAATAACTCTCAATAGTTAAAATAAAATACACATTTTTACTCACGCTTACTCTTAATGTGTGTGTGTGTGTATGTATGTTTTGACAGGCATTATATATATATAATAACTCAATAGTTAAAATAAAATACACATTTTTACTCACGCTTACTCCTAATATGTGTGTGTGAGTGTGAACACATTTCCCGGGAAACTTGATTTTGATTGATTTTGTAGAAACAGAACGGTAAGCGCTTTCCTCTAAAGAATCACTTCAGTATATTGTATGGATATACGATAGAAGCATTGCAGCAAATTTTGAATTTCAAAAAATCCTCAATCGGAAGTGCGCCTTTACAGAATAGATTTTCGAGTTTTTTCTCGAAAACGACTATAACGATTTCCATTGAAATTGATATGCTAACTGCATAGATATAAAACCTATCATTTTTACCTGAAATCTTTTTTCCAAAAAAAAAAAAACAAATTATTTTTTGCGTAATTGTGCGAAATTTGTGGCGCTAAATTTCAAATGTTATATGTGAGATTGGTTCAGTGTTATTGGCACGATCTTGTGGTCTACAGTATAATCACTTCTCTTCCTGCCTGGTTTGGTAGGTTGGTACATTCCATCTACAACTCTATATTTATGTTCGGACAAATGAGCAAACTTTGAAGTTTACAGAAAATAAGTTTTATATATAATCGTATTAACGGGGAGTAAGAGAAAGTCTGTGAGTGTTTCACACTAATTTTGTGTGTGTGTGTGTGTGTCTGTATATAAAGGTTATGGTGCCAACGTCAACATAAAAATTTCAACGTAATTGGGCAACATTGGCATGAATTTGTAGCATGGCCGAAAATAAGACTTACAGAAACATAGATCTGTTACTAAAGTGATAAAGATTAAATTGATAGTGAATGAATGAAAATATACTGTATTTTGTAATCATTTACAATTACAGGAAGTTTGGCTCTAATTAAACAAAACAAAACTATACTTTCCATCTGTTGTATTACTCACCAAATATAATAAATTAATAAAACAATGAAAATTCTGTAGGTCAATAATGAAAATAATAAGAAAAAAAAGGGAAGGGAATAGCTAAGTGGTTAGCGTACTGGACTCCCACGCGGAGGACCCGAGTTCGAGTCCAGCTGTGCTACCCTTAGATTTTTTTCTTCCTAGTAGCCTCTACAGCTCACTCACTGTTCGGTGAGGAACAGCGTTGTCTGTAAGGAGAGAACACTGTCCGGAGGCCGGCAGTGCACTGAGAAGGCTTCGGGGGCCAATAACCATAGATGGTGACGCGCCTTAAATTAAAAATAATAATAATAATAAAAGAATATCTATTAATCAATTAAAGGAAATGTATTAAAAAAAATCAGGAAAACCTTACAAAAATAATGAAAATTAATGATAAACATCTAAAAGTAAACACTGTTATACACTACATAAAAAAAAGATAACATTGTAAGAGAAGTGGAAAAACAAAAATTTGAATAAATAACAATTATAATATTCATAATTACGTATCACTCTTTTGTCCCTTCTCAGAGAGTGTTTTAATAATGAACAGGTAAATGTCATCCATAAAATGGAACAGGTAAATGATATCTGTTGTGGGGTAAATGATATCTAATTGATATCTCTAACTGTTAATAAAGCTTCTATAAGTTGTCTTGTGGTATTAATTGAAACTACATATTTATTTAAAAAGGCCTGTCTTTGAGCAAGAAAGGTTGGGAAATGCAGTAGGAAGTGGATAACATCATCCCTTTCACCAGAAGTACAATATTTACATAGATTATCGTTATTAAATTTTCTGATCGTACCATTAATATGAGTTCGAGTAATTTCTTTTTTTACTTGCCATCCGTAATTATACTGAAATCCAAGATTTATTAATGTGCACCTTAAAATGTAAGTACTGCACTTATGTTTCTATAAAACATGAAATATTGAAGTAGTCTCACCGTCGATATCCAAACTTAAGAAATGGTTCCTCATGGCTTCTACCAGATTAAAATAATAATAAAATAACGTAATATACTTATCTATTTTAGAGAGCATATTTAACTAAACAAAATGTGTATCCATCTAAATATTCAATTTTTGCTTCAATTCTAAGTAGATCAGAATATGAAAATAATAGAATGTGTTTAATTGTGCTTGTTACTTGCAGACTAGTTTTAACGTGTTTTTTTTTCTTACTCCTTTAATGAGGTCATATAGAGCAATGTCAGCTTTTAAGATCCACGGTGGCAGAATGAAATCTCTCAACCTACGGCAGCAGCCCTTTAAAGTTTATCCCTTCCCTATGGCGCAACCGCCCATGAAGGACCAAGGCTTGCCAGACGGCGATTTGAATGGGGGGCGTGTGGTAAGCACGCCGCAGTTCCCACGCCGTTTAGTTCCGGCCTTCGCTACCTAGGGGCTACTCACTGTAGCTTCCCACTTTTTATCACGATGCTGGGTCAACACCGACTTTGCCCTCACGGGAATCGAACCCTGAATTCTCGCACAAAAGGCGAGTGTGCTACCCATTAGACCAACGCGTGAGGACTTTAAAGTTTATTTCTCTAACAAAATATCAAGATCTGGGAAGGGCCTAGGAAAACATCTCTAAAATATGGTATATGTATCTACTGGCTTCTTAACATTCTCTGGATGAAAGCGTTGCGCTCTTCAGGTGTTGTATGTTGGAGTCTCCTGCATCCCCACAGAAAGAGCAGGTGCTAACGCGTTCTAAGTCCAACTTCTTCAAGTGTCCACTGAGTCTACAATGCATCATGAGTTCTTGTTCTTCTTTCTGTTCAATTGCACATTGATTTGGAGAAAATTAAACCGTTTTTTAGACAGGAAATAATTTAATTGATGATACATTTTTTTTGTACTTTTTAAATAAATTTCCTTTCGACTTTAGCTTTTTCAGTTTGAAAAGGGGAATATTAAAGTGGACTACAAAATATGTCCAATCTAATGGCATATTCAGCAGGACAAACGTATCGCATTTAACGACAAAATATATATGTATTTAGCACGACAAATACAGTTTTTCTAATGACATATTGATACTGCAACAAATTACGTTGTCCGCACGGAAAATTTACTTTTAATGTACTGTCATCAATGTGTATTTTCTATCAGTTTTCACACAATTACACAATAAATAATATAGCGATCAGTTGGCTTGTTTCATTACCTCGTTCTCTATCGGCGATAAAAGAAAAAATACTCTAAAAATTTGTGATTTTACAAAATTTATTAAAATATTATACTGTTAATCGAAATAAGATAATATTATGCTTATATTATTAAAATAATTTAAATTTTAATTTACTTTTATAATTACACAAGTAAATATTAATCCAAGGGCTGGAATTAAAGAAAAACAAATTCAATTTTGAACTACTTATCAAAATAGTTGGCCATTATTCAACTACATATTTGTTGTATTATATGTTCACTTCGGTATTATCAATATTATGATAACAAAAGTGCTATAATACATGCACCAAAAAAAAACAAGTAAAACACATGTGATAAAAATTACATAACATAAGTAACGTAAAGTACGAATACACATGAGACATTGATGGGAAATTACATATTTTTGTCATTCATTCAAATATTATTTTTGTTGCTAAATTTTATTTTTTGTCATGAAATTTACATGTTTTGTCATTTAATTCTTAAATTTGTCGCTGTATGACTATTTTGCCGCGATTTTCTTTGTCTGTCTTTCCTCAAACCAAATTTGTCGTTCATCATAATTTTTTTATAGGACAGACAAATAGCATATCTTTTATTATCAGAAAAAGAAACTGCAAAGTTGACTGAATACAGCTTATTTGAGGTTTTTTTTTTTTTTTATAGAAATTACAATTCGATACAAAATATTTATTTTATAATATTATTTATTCTATAATTTTTATTATGATATCTGCTCTCTTATTAATAATTATTAGTTTCACTATTTTATTACCCAGCTTAATATGAATAAATCCCCTTCTAATCTATAATTTCATTTTCATTAGGCAGATATTTGAGCTTTAATTAACGATGTAAAAAAAAAAAAATCCTGATTCCAAATGGAAGTAGAATATATGATGCAACTAGCAGGTTAATTTACAAACCTGACTTTAAAATCTCAATAACTAGTTTACAAGATTTTTTAATTAAAAAACAAAAAATACTACTTTGCCGAATAATCAGATGAAATAAAAGATATGCATATTTGGTTGATTCAAAAATAATGAACTGATCTGAAGTCAGTAAAAAATTTTATCACAAAGAAGATTTCCTAATAAGGTATTGTTTATTCTAGGATTGTCCATAAATATAGACAGAAAAACTTATTTTATATCAAAAAGATATAAATTATTTACTTTTAATGGCCCATAAATATTTGATAAAATTACTTTAATCTTATTTATATTTTTATCACTTTTTCATATTGATAAATATCAATTGCAACATAGAAAATTTAATCTAAATAAGATATCTAAATAAAATAGAATTCAGTTCATGAAATAAAATAGAATTCAAAAGAAGATGAAAAATAATAAATCGATAACATTATCACAGTTTCATGAATTAATAAAAAAAAGGAATCCAACATTTCCGCGACAGACAACTTGCCCACATCTTAACCTACATTTCCACTTAACTGTAGATTTCATGACATTCACTGGAACAGTCGACCCTGAACTCCTGAATGGAGAAAGTTTACGTGCAACTTTGCACGCTGGTTACTTAAGTAAATTGCGTAAATTTTTCATTAATGTTTTACGTATATAATACATAAAAAGTTGTTCCATTAAATGCACGTCATAATTATAGCAGAATTGCAAATACGCCAACAATTTATTAGATTGACGTAATAATGGCATACGTGCTACAAGTCATGCGGCCGTGATTTTTGTTGACCTTATCCTTTGTTAACCTATATTTTTTTATAGTCATAAAGACAATGGGAAAACTGTAACGTTTGGTTAAGCGCATCTAATGAGCTATTTTGTATTGTGAAAAATAATTCTATTTTAAAAACTTCTTGAGGTTTATTGTTGACATTAAATTACATTTAGAATTAGAGATGTACATGATGAATTACCGCTAATTCAAATCTTGTGTATTCGTTTATTTTTATTTAATCTTTATTTTGTAATAAATCTATCCAAACAATGATAAATATATCATAAAGTAAACCAAGTACTTTATAATTAGGCCGTATCCGTTTTATTATTAACTAATAAATATGCTTCACAACTGGACCCCTTCTTACGTAATACACCGTGAAACATTTATTTAACCAAAAAGATCATTGGTTAAATGAATGTATTTACAAATCGGTAATTTAATTACCACTGCATCTGACAATAAGATTGATTATATCTAATCAGATGGAAAGGTTAACAGAATTTTTCGTAGTATCTTAATTTAGTTCAAAAATGTTTACAACTGTTGCTGTGGCTGGGTCCGCAGAGCTGGTAATAAACTGTGAATAATGTAACAGTTGAGAGCAATTATCTATCAGTAATTCCGCTATAATTTTTTAGAAATATTTGTTATATAATACCTAGTTAAATATGTTTTATTAAAGTTTATTACCGAATATTATTAATTTAAATCAATTTTTTAAAATATTACAAAAATGAAAGGTTGATAAAATAGAAATATTAACAGTGTTGCAAAAGAAAAGAAAATATTAAAGATGTAACAGGTACTTTTAACATTTCAAGGTTGGCAGCAATGTTTAGTAAACAGCTGCCAGATTCTCTGCGGGCAGAGGTGGTGGGGTGTTGTGCTAAGTTTATAGATTCTGTAACAATGGCTTCCTGGTCTCGTTTTGGTAGGCATTTTAATAATTTATTTAACAATTTTAATACAAAACGAACATTTGCAACAGTGAAATCAAACGGTTATTTAAAATGGTTTTATAATATGTGCGGCTGTACGGCTTCTACTGGTTTATTATTGTATGCCTACATGAATGTCAATAATCTACAGCAAGTTAAAGCTTTCAAAGGAAAAAAGGTATTTTAGTAAATGTATTTATGATTCTTTAAAAATCACTATTTTGAAAAGCATATTAACAAAATATAAAGGACTTTTAAAGTATATATTTTAGGTAGTTTTTATAGTTTCGTCAAATAAATAATTGTCAAACATTGCAAACTCATTGATTTTTTTTTACTAAACTTCAAAGATAAAAGTAATATATTTTTGGCAGAGAACTTTATTACTCTGACCCCCATTTAAATATAATTTGTTGTCTAAACAGAAAGGTTATAATACGGTTGCAATGAGGTAGTTAGGTGATTCACATCATCATAGTTAAAGTTAAGCGTTTTTATAAATAATTATTCTATGATATAAATAAATGATGTAACATTAATTTTAAATTATTGTTTAGTGGGATTTTTGATAATTTAGTGGTTGTTTGGTATGCTATCTACTCCTTTTGTTTTTATTTTTCATTTTGAAGGCTTGTATTTACAAATTTGATATTCCTTAATTTTGTACATGCAATGCCTCTTTTTAATTTTTGCTTTCAAGTTACCAAAATCTTGCAGAGTGATTGATTTTATTAAGATTATAATCTTTTGAAGAGAGGTGGATCACCATCCACCACCTATCTGTTATTACGTGTGAGTCTGTCTGCTAGGACATGTCAATAATCAAACTCAATTTGTTGACATCTCATTGTGGGACCACTTGGGCAAGTAAATGCCAACTGATCTCACTATATTAAGTCCTCTATAATCTCACATTGGATTCTATGTTATTAAAAGATTAGGGCCAGTTACTGCTAAATAAAATCGCTAAATTTTGTGCTTCTTCTTCTGTGTTTCCCCTGTATTACCATTTAATCCAGATTGCACTTAGTGTTATATTGGCCAACTAATTGCACAATTGCTGACTTTCTTTTTCTTTTTTTTTAAAGGCGTCAAGATATCAGGCCATAGGCGCCTGAAACCTTCTCAGTTCATGACGGCCACTGTGCATTGCCCATCATCGGACAGTGTAAAGACTCTTTAGAGAAAATCCAAGGGCAGCACTTACTGGACTCGGGTCCGAGTCCTCAGCGTGTAGTCCAGCGCGATACCACTAATCCAAAAGCTAATCCTGTCTATATTGTATTCATGAGGGAATATGCGCCATTGGCTTCTTAATCATAGAATTCCTCTGTGTAATTAAAGGAACTAGATTTATGTAAAAATCCCAAGCTAGTATAGTAGGCATGTTATCATCAGACACGTCTTGATTAAATAAATCAATTCGGATATATTTTTCTAAAACAAACTTATTTCGAGCACATAAAGCAAAATAATAAAACTAGCATTAAGATCAACAATGGTTGATGGATAAAAGAGCAACCTTGATTCATATTTGGATTCTGATCAAGCAAGTATTGGATTTGCTTCTAGGCTGACATAGTTAAATTAAATTATTTATCATTTAGCTTCTAAAAAATTTTTATAACGATGAATGATATATATCACATTATTAATTTTTTCCTTGCGTTGCATTTTCTCGATAATGTTCTTGGAATGTTTCTTCAGTTTTCGTTTTTTTTCTCGATAATGGTTCCAAAAATTACTTCATATAGTATTTATAAGGATTTTTGTTTTTAAGAAGTTTTGCTTTCAACATTTGAAACTACGGGTAATATGGAGATACAAAATATGGTTCTACTTACTTACTTACTTAATGTTTCTTCTTTACGTATTACTATTGCATCTAACAGTAAAGTTAAGGTCAAGATCCGTCGATCGTAAGGAAGGAAGATACAACAGTCCTTAAAGTAGGACCTGGACCTCCTCAATAATTTTTCCCCATTCGTTTCGGTCTGCGGCCTTGTGGCGCCATCCTCTCACTCCAACCCAACGGAAGTCTTCCTTCACGTCATCCAACCATCTAAGTCGAGGTCCCCCTCGAGTTCTTGTGCCTTCCGGTTTCCCAATTAATAATTTTCGAGGTAATCTCCCCTCAGGCATCCTTTTCACATGCCCCAACCATCTCAACCTCCCTTTCTTTATTTGGGCGACTATATCCGGCTTTCCAAACAAGTCCCTCAGTTCTTCATTTTTTCTGATTTTCCTGTCGCCATTCACGCAGTTCGGACCAAATATCCTTCTAAATATTTTTCTCTCCCAAACACCTAGGATCCTTATGTTCTTTTTACTGAGCACCCCCGTTTCGCTCGCATAAGTGACGATGGGTCTGATCATAGTTTTATTGGCAATTTTTTTAGCCTTGCGGGATAAATCCATGAACCGCGAACAGGCATCTATATCCTGCCGGATAACTCTCGTCTTGATTTCTGCGGTAATATCGTTATTGTTAGTTATGGGCGACCCTAGATATTTAAAATCGCTGCACATTGGGAAGCTGTGAGCTCTCAACTGGATTTGTCCTTCCCCACGCGACTGCGCTTTCGAAGTTCGCATGTATTTGGTCTTTACTTCGGGGATTTCCAGACTACGTTTCTTACAAGCCTCTTCCATTCCTGAAAAGATCCCTTCAGAGCCGCTTTAGTCCGCGCTATAATCAACACATAGTCTGCATAGGCCAAGTGTTGTGTTAATTTGTTGTATTGGTGCCGCCAGGGTTCGTGCTGATGTCCCGCACCGCTTGTTCTAAACAGAGATTAAAGATTACACAGGATAGAGGATCCCCTTGCCTTAGGCCTACATCTACTATGAAATCCTCAGACAATGTATTTTGTATGTTAACCTGATATCTCGTGTTTTGCCACGTCATACCTGTTAGCCTAACTGGGTACATCAATCGATCGACCGGAGGGAAGGAAGGTGCAACAGTCCTTAAAGTAGGACCCTGGACCTCCTCAATAACTTTTCCCCATTCGTTTCGGTCTGCGGCCCTTTGGCGCCATCCTCTCACTCCAACGCGACGGAAGTCTTCCTCCACGTCATCCAACCATCCAAGTCGAGGGCGCCCTCGAGTTCTTGTGCCTTCCGGTTTCCCAATTAATAATTTTCGAGGTAATCTCCCCTCAGGCATCCTTTCCACATGCCCCAACCATCTCAACCTCCCTTACTTTATTTGGGCGACCATATCCGGCTCTCCAAACAAGCCCCTCAGTTCTTCATTTTTTCTTATTTTCCAATCGCCGTTCACGCACTTCCCTTTCTTTAGCCCTTAGATCGGCTAAAGCTTCTTTTCTATTTACACTGTCGTATGCCCGTTTATAGTCTACAAACAAGTGATGTAGATCTATGTTAAATTCGTAGGTCTTCTCTAAGATTTGCCTATAAGAGAATATATGGTCGACGGTTGATCTTCTTGGTCTGAAACCACACTGGTATTCGCTAAGGAAGTTCTCAGCCCAATTTATCAAGCGTTTGTTGATTGAATAATGGTTCCACTGTATAATAATATTTAGATTTCAGAAGCAAATTCCAAGTTAGCAGGAAAATGGTTAAAATGCGACTTTATTAGAGCTGTTTTTATTAATTTAATCATATACGCCTATAAGGATTTTTAATTTGGAATACTAAAAGTAGTGATGTAAATGTATCATTTGTGACATCTTCTCGGAAAACTTTACTTTAGGGGTTTCTGAGGAATCTTGAGGTTAGATTTCAAATGTAACTACCTTGAGTACTAACCGACAGGTGTCCCAGATCGCTACTATAAGCCAAGTGAGTACCAATTTCAAGTATAAAGAAAATTTTATATTTGTATCAATTAAACTACAATAAGAGAGAAGGTCATGCGCGTTGGTTTCACACCAAATATTACAAATTTAAATTGCAACTTTTTTCCACATGGGTGGCCATCTTTGTTTTAGTAAACTGTGATCGTTCTACTTTTTTTTCCCCATTGTACTTCAGCATGGAGGAATATTAAACAGCCAGTTTGCCACGGTTGGAGGGCGGGGAGGAAATTCTTACTAAAACAGAAGATGCTAGAAGAAGAAAAAAAAAAAATTTCTTTAGGTTAACAAACAAACATAAAGAGAACAGTGGTTGGTTCGGTGACATGAATTAGTGCAGTACAAGAGATGTGTAACTACATAACTTCGATGTTTCGGCTGTGTGGAGAGGGTCTATTTTTTATCGGCATGGGGGGCATTCACTTAGTCGTTCATTATAATAAACACTTCATGTTTGTTGTACCTCCTATTTAAGAGGCCATTTAGTACACATTCTTCTTTCGATAACATATATTATAATCTTAACATAATTGATATTCCATTGATAAATACAGCTAATTTCATAATATCTAATCTGTTTTGATTATCAAGTTGCATTTTACCAAAATAAAACTAAAATCATGACTTGTTTATATTCCTTGGTGTACGTTTTTATCTTCTGCTGTTTATTGTATAAACCATAGTTTAAAAAAGTATTATTTATAAAATTGCTGACCTTAATCTTGTTTGTACTTGATTCACTGTCAGTAAACCACCTTTTTTTATAAGAGATTCAATAGAGCGGCTCAGTTATTTGCTTCATCTACTTTATAATTAGAATAAATACATACATCAGATTTCATGTGCGGAGGTTATAAGGTTATGTTCCTTCAACAAGTGTAGTGTGTAAGTGAAACATTAAGTTGAAGTAAACTCTCTACACGAACTTGGTAACTTTACTCTGACGATGAAAATCCGAAACCGGTTAGGAATAACAGAAATGTGCATACCACGATGGATAAAATACCAGATATATTATTGTAGTTTAGTGTTAAGTTTTTCAAGATTATCTAGGACATAATAGTTATGCCATCAACTTCTGGTGTATCATCAAGAAGTCGTCTTTATGGACTTAAAGTGACAAGTCAGGCAATAGAGATTGTTTTCAATGTATTACGAGTATATGCACAAAACTAAGTCGAAGCATTCTTTGAAAATTAATATATTGTGTTCAACTGAAGCAGGCAACAGGTGTTTCCATGTCATGTTTTGTAGGAATATTTAAACAAAGTGTCACAAGCATATTTCAAGTGAAATTTATAATTAGAATAAATTTTCTACACCAAAAGGAAGCAAAGGAAAATGAAGATAAATATTTGCTTGGAGATTTCAGTAATGGGAGAATTTGGGAGGCAAAAAATATATAACTAGTTTATCTCATAGTATCCACACTGCTAAACATTGCTGGCAATCTGAGGATGTAACCGGGGCTACCACTTGGCTAACTACAGTAAACAGAGTCTTTATAGTTCATGCTGGAGTTCAGTCAGGTTATATACCTAAGCCCTATTAATTTATCAGTCTCATTTAAAGACTGGTGATTATCATGGCCATACGAATGCAGAGAATTTTAAGAAACGAGTGTAATAACAACTTACTCCCAGTTTGCCTCCCACAAATGTTGGAGGAACGGATAATGTAACGTCGTAACATAGCGTCTAGCCAAAAAAGAAACTAATATCAACTTCTGCTAAGGCTGATATCTTTAACTGGCTATCAAATAAAGATATTTCTTACACTGCAGAAATGAGGAAACCGGCAGTACATGTACGTATAAATTAGGAAGCATTGCTAGAATTTCATATTTGAAAAAAGTGCACTTATTTGAAACATTTTTCTGGTAGAATTTCTTTTTTGCGTTTCCCAGAAATCTGCATTTTTAAATGTTTTTGGGATTTGTAGAACATTATTGGCGTTGTTTTCAGGACTGCAATGTAATTCCTTAAAGTATACCTGCTTTGGATCTCTTACATGTACTCTTATCACCTCTTGTTTATGTTAGGTCTACTGAGAAAGCTTTAACAGATAATGCCAATATTATAAAGAGAAAGCCGGGGGAGTGTTTTACACACGATTTTTTTTTTAATAAATAGACATCCGAAATGTGCATGTTTAGATAAATTTATGTGTTTCGGGCACCTAAATATTGACCACTCCATTATGAGAAGATAATATTATTCTAACTAGGAGTATATATGTCCATTAAAATATATATTAGGGTCACTAACAATGGTGGTAATAGATGGGATATACTTGCATTTCCTATACAGACAATATTGTCGGTGCATAGGCTATTTTAAATATATAATTTGCAAACTGCTGAGTCAAAAGGTTTTATATAATATCAGGCACACAGATGTTCAATGCCTGTAAAACTGGCTTGAGCACGTTCTCTAACGTTAACTATACTAAAACTATACATATTTTAAATATTTATACACAATATTCAGATAAGAAATTATATTTAATTATTTTATTTATAACTGTGCCGGCTGGGGGCACAGCTTCCACAACCTCTTTACTTCCTGTAGACGAAGTATTGCAATCGTGTCAAATTTTCTATATCGTGTTTTTACCAGATATTACTCGTTTTGAGGTCCTCTGAGTCCAAAAAAGTAGTATGAACATATATATGTGTAAGTGAACCGCATTGCTCAAAACGATGAATCGTGGGAAGTTCAAGCATGACATTCAGTTCGGGTACCACCATGGAATTCGATAGGATGCTATCTGTCAAAATTCCTCCACCAGAAGAGTGTCATTTTACTGAATGAAATTTTCACATTTTTCGCGATTTTCTTGAAACAATATATCAGATCTAAAGATCTATAAATTATGAAACATTTCTCTGGGATATTTTTTTTTTTGGAGGGCTATGGTAGCCAAGTGTTTTAACCGAAACAAGTATAAGTCTAAACACCAATTTCCATGTGCCAATTTTTGTGTCGGAACAGACCGAAAAATATATATTTTTCTTTTTATATAAATGATTTGTTTCATCTATAAATATTTTCAGATAATCGAATTTTAATGTTTTCAAATTATTGGAATTTAAACAGTATTAATAATGGAAGGAGTCATTGTTCTATATTTAAATATAGGATGATCTCAAATGGTCAACTAACTGTCATGGACTTATTGCGTCATACTTTTTCTTTCTAATTGATATGTTAATTTTTCACTGACTTTATTTTAATAATTACTTAAATAATTTTTAAGTTTGTTGCAAGTTTTTTTT
>JAAEAF010013141.1:0-26097 GCA_011037195.1 Triatoma infestans
CGACCGAATTATACCAAAACATTATTATTATTTTTTTGTTTTTTTTTTTAATTTAAGGCGCGTCAACAAATATTTCTAGCGAAATTGTGTGTGTGTGTGTGTGAGAGAGTATGTAAGTATATGGGAGAGAGAACGAAGGAGATTAGTATGGGAAAAAGGTAACGATATTTCAAGCATGAAAAAATCACAGCAAGGTCCAACTTGAGGATTAAATCTACTACATGTCATATCTCCCAGAAGTCTTATATACAGAAACTATCCTAATATACAGCAGCCTGCGGAACCGGAGCGGAATATATAGAGTTAAGCCGGAGATAAGCATTGCGAGGCCTCTCGGTGGATACTCCACGGTTTTCCAGGCTGAAGTTTATGCAATAAAGATCTGTGCTGAGGAGAATTAGTGTATGGACTCTAGGAATACAGAGATATGCATCTTCTCAGACAGCCAGGCTGCGCTGAATGCACTTCGGGCATTCAGAATTACCTCTTCCCTGGTCAGTTAGTGTAGAGACTAGTATGGGTGCATATCCCGGCTAGTATGGGTGCATAAGGGGATTAAAGGTAACGAAATAGCCGACCAACTGGCTAGGAAGGGAGCGAATACTCCCTTCTGTGGGCCGGAACCTGTTCTAGGAATAGCCAAAAGTATGGCGAGGGCGTCTCTGAGAGAATGGACTCGGAGAGGGCATAATCGTCACTGGCGGCTAATAAATCGGTCACTGAGGCAAAACACGGCAAAATGGTCATGCCAGAGCTGTGTAGAAGAAGAACCAGAGATACCCTGGGTCTAAGCAGGTATCAGATTTCTTTGATAACGGGCCTGTTTACTGGGCATGGTAGATTCAAGAAACATCTGCTCAAGGTGGGATTAGAGCCCTTGGGGTGGATTTAGAGCCCTTGTGTCAGGAGGAGGAGACGGCCTCTCACCTGCTGCTTGATTGCGTTGCAATCGGCAGGTTGCGGTGTGAGATCTTCGGCACGTTGAGACCGGAGGAAATCGTACTCCAAGAAAAACTGGTGGGGAAGGTTCTGGACCTCATGAAGAGGGGGGAGGCTTCCTCTACTAGGTTTCGACGGGTTGGCACAATTAGCCTGAATGGGAGGCTGCAGTGCCTGGGTTTGAGTCCCTCCCTGCATCTAATTTAATCTAATCTAATGGGAAAGAGATAACGATATTTCACAAATGAAAAATCACAGGAAGGTCCAACTTGAGGATTAAATCTACATGCCATATCTCCCAGAATTCTTATATACAGAAACTATTCTAAATACAGCAGCGCTAGCCCTACAGGTTATGTCTTTTAACAGTTTATACAGCAGTTACAACGCGTCAGCAACCAACTACTACCTTTCTCTTCACTCACTCTAAATCTCTCGCTACCAATTTCTATTTACGTGTAAAGTCCTGGCAGTTTGTGTTACTTCCTCATTATACAGTGTGCAGCATTATTTCCAGATTATTTCTTCTTATAAACCAAATTCTCAGCGCTCGGAGACTTCTCAGTGCACTGCCGGCCTCCGGACAGTGTTCTCTCGTTACAGACAACACTGTCCATCACCGGACGACAGTGAGCTGTAGAGGCTCTTAGGAAGAAAAAAAATCTAAGAGCAGCACAGCTGGGACTCGAACCTGGATCCTCCGCGTGGGAGTCCAGCTATTCACTTCCCTACCAAAACCTTATTATTATTGCTTCCCCCTTTGGCAATAAATATCTAAACGAAATATCAAGAATTTTCAGCTTTCTGCGATTTGTTCATGTTTTTGAGTTATGCTGACAGATCACACACACAATGAGAGAAAGAGAGAAGTCAATTTCTAAAAATTCATTTTTTCGGACTTAAGAGACCTCAAAGCAATAAAAATTATTAATTAACGTTTAATTAATTATATTTATACTGTATGTACAGCCATAGTAAATACAAATCTATTTAATGTTTACATTATATATATATACATTCCAGCCAACCCGGATCAAAGTATCAACTAAACTCACTATCCAAGCAGAAAATAGCTGTTTGGGTACTATGACATAATTATAAAGTAAACTCAATAACTGAACTGATCCCTAGTTGGATAGTGTGTTTCATATTTAATATACCCTTAATAAAATTATTATTTAATAATAATTAATTTATAATTGCAGTTTAGCAAGATTAAATATAAAACAATATTTGCAATATTGTCTAATATTACTTAATCGTATTTTAACAGTTAGGAATATTTATATAAAAAAAAAAATTATTTTAAGGTTCCCCGGAATATGAAAACATATTTCTAGCGAAATTGTGTAAATATTTGGGAAAGAGGAGGAAAGAGATAGTGTGGTAAAGAGATAACAATACTTCAAAAATGAAAAATCACTGGAAAGTCCAACTTGTGGATTAAATCTACGTGCCAAATCTCCGAGAATTCTTCCTATTGTATAATGTTTCAAATAATAGTGATAATAATTATTTCTATGCATTTATAGTATTCGAAGTCATCTATCACCTGAGTAGGGGGCTAACAAAGTTTTGTAGAGACTTAAGTGTGATGCGTGACAATGACATTAAACTGAAGTCAATTATCCTCCGAGAATTTCTAGCCCTACTCTGACGAGGAATGAAAATCCAATACCGGTTGTAAACAACAAAAAAACAAGCATGTATAGCAGATAAAATCCCAGGATACCAGACAAATATAATATTTGCTGACTCTTTAATGTAAAGAATCCGAAAAGAGGGATCTAAAGCAGAGAGAGAGAGGCATACACAAAAATTGAGAGTCTCACTCGTTACTTAGGCCAGACTAGTGTGGTAGACTCTGTTTATATAAAGCAGCGCTAGCCCTACAGAGGCGTCTTTCAACAGTTTATACAGCAGTTACAACGCGTCAGCAACCAACTACTATCCTTCTCTTCACTCACTATAAATCTTTCGCTACCAATTTCTACATTTGTATCCGGGCAGTTTGAGTTACTTTCTCATTCATTATAAACTGTTCAGCATTATTTTCAGTTTATTTCTTCTTATAAACCCAATTCTCTCCATCTCATGTCCAGATGATGTAATAGAATCTGAAGAGAGGGATCTAAAGCAGAGAGAGAGATACACACAACAATTGAGAGCCTCACTCGCTACAAGGAAACAGTCATTTTGAACAGTTTATACAGCAGTTACAACGCGTAAGCAACCAACTACTACCCTTCTCTTCACTCACTCTAAATCTCTAACTACCAATTTCTATATTTGTGTAAAGTCCTGACAGTTTCTGTTACTTTCTCATTATACAGTTTTCAGCATTATTTCCAGTTTGTTTCTTCCTATAAACCCAATTCTCTCCTTCTCATATCCAGATAATGTAAGAGGATCCGAAGAGAGGGATCTAAAGCAGAGAGAGACACCACACACACAAAACTGAGAGTCTCACTCGCTACTTTGGCCAGACTGGAATGGGAGAATCTGTTTATATAAAGCAGGGCTAGCCCTACAGGGGATAGTCTTTTAGAACAATTTTATACAGCAGTTACAACGCGTCGGCAACAAACTGCTACCTTTCTCTTCACTCACTCTAAATCTCTCACTACCAGTTTCTATATTTGTGTAAAGTCCTGACAGTTTGTGTTGCTTTCTCATTATACAGTGTTCAGCATTATTTCCAGTTTATTTCTTCTTATAAACCAAATTCACTCCTTCTCATTTTCAGATGATGTAATAGAATCCGAAGAGAGGGATCTAAAGCAGAGAGAGATATACACACAAAAATTGAGAGCCTCACTGGCTACTTAGGCCAGACTAGAGTGGAAGACTCTGTTTAAATATAGCTGCGCTACCTCTACAAGAAAGCAGTCATTTTGAACAGTTTGTACAGCAGTTACAAAGCGTCAGCAACCAACTACTACCCTTCTCTTCACTCACTCTAAATAACTCGCTACCAATTTCTATATTTGTGTAAAGTCCTGGCAGTTTCTGTTACTTTCTCATTATACAGTGTTCAACATTATTTCCAGTTTATTTCTTTGTATAAACCCTGCAGTTCTCTCTTTCTTATACCCATTATACATTAATTCACTTCTTCAAACCCTGCACATCGCTGAAAGTAGAAGAATAGAGCAATATGGGTCCAACGGTAGAGCTAAAAAAGTGCTATCTACAATAAATTAGTTCGCGTGACCAAATCGTAATGATATAATTATCCTTATGATATAAATCTTATTATAAAAATAATAATATCAACAAAAGCCAAGAAAGGAACGAATTAACAATTTAATTTGTTATATTATAATTAACAAAATTAACCTTCCCATTTCTATAAATTAATAATTATTGTTAAATAAATAGAAAACAAAAATTTAAGCAATTGCTGGGGATTTGAATAACTTTTGATTTAAGTTGGACAGAGGATAATAAAATTATAAACATACAAAAGCTATGAAGCTAATACTTCCATTTGGCCTAACCTCTTTAGAGATAGGGACAGTATGAGGGGTAAAGTGGGTGGGTGGGAGGGAGGAGGGGGAACTCAGTCGACAGTAGTTTTAATTAAAATTGTAAATCATCAGATTAAGAGACTAAAACTCACTTTTTATGTAAATATGTTTGTAATTAATTATAGATTCGCAAAAAAAATTAATATTTAAAACAATATTTCGTTTTATATGATAAAAAAAAGTTTCTTTTTTAATTTTGTAAATTATCATTTATCGTTCTCATTAACGTATTTTTTTTTTTTTTTTTTGCTTAATAAATAAAAGTCTAATTTTGTATATTTTTACTTTCTCTTACTCCTAGTAAGAGGAAGTATTATAATCGTGCCAAATTTTCGATATCGAGTTTTCACCGGAAATATCCGTTTTGAGGTCCTCTGAATACAAAAAAGTGGTTTTTAGCAATTGTGTGTGTGTATATATATATATATATATATGTGTGGACAGCAAAGCTCAAAAACGAACACACGCATAAAGTTGAAACTTGATAATCCGTTCTGGTATCACCATGAAATCTGACAGTAGGTTATCTGTCAAAATTCCTCAACCGGAAGTATCACACTACTAGTTGGATTTTTTACTTTTTTGCAATTTTCTCAAAAATGGCTCTGACGATTTTATTTAAACTAGGTACATCAACCAAACAAACAAAGAGCTACAACTGTTATTTGTACATTTTCTCCGGGAAAATGCATTTAAGGGCACTTTTAGGGGTGGAGGAGTAGGGTAATGTTTTTCTCTAAAGTGCTATCATAGTTGATAATACAATTCTATCATCCAAACAAAATTAATTAGAAATAAATAGATGGCCAAAATTCCGAGTTTTAAAAAATTTGGTGAACCGGAAGTGCGTGTTTACTGAACAGTTTTTTTTTTTATCAGTTTTCGACGAATTTCGTTAAATTTGATACACAAACTATAAAATTTGTCAATGATTATTTTGAGATTTGGAGTAAGAGAAAGTTGTGTGAGTGTGTCACACCAGTTTTTTTTTTTTTTTTATATCCGATAAAAACTCAATTTCGAACACTTGATACGATCACATTATAATATCTCTTACAAGCGTAAGAGTAAGTAAAAATAAATCTTCACACAAAAAAAATAATGTTATAATGTTAAAAAAAAAAAAAATAATAATAATAATCTTATAGAAAATAATAATCAATATAATAAACTTTCTGGAAATATGGTTGACAGCTGCATGGTTATGGCATAGATTGTAAGAGAGAGAGTTAGAACAGAACTAACATTGAAAGAGAAGAGAGAGAGAATAATAAAAAAAAATGAAATTAAAGAGAGTATATTACAACATTTATGAACACTATAATAGTAAATTAAGCCAACATTTTTGAAACTGATAATAAAACTCCAACATTATATACTAGAGAGATTGACTGGACTATTCCTCTACCCAATTTAAAAAGGTAGACAAAGTAGGGGGTGGGGAAGAGTGCTAGAAATATAAAATGAATTTTATCTGGGAGAGTTTGTTTTGATGAACTGTTAATTTATACAAATTTATTTTCATTCTATATTCAATACTTTGTTTGTTTTTTTTTGTTTTTTTTAAGGTTTATTTTCTCGTTAAAGATATTTAGAAATGTTGAAATTTTACATTTTACATTTATTAATTTTTATATAATAACATTAAGATGGATAATATTTTGTATTAATTCTACTAGACTAATAATAATATCTGTTTACATATTCATAAATTTCTTAGATAGCAAATTTATTGCCAAGTAAAAGCGCACTTCCGGTTTACTAATTTTGCTTGAAACTCGGAATTTTGGCCAGCTATATTTATTTCTAAGTTAATTTTGTTTAGATGATAGAATTGTATTATCCACTACGATAGCATTTTAGAGAAAAACATAACCCCACCCCTCCTCGAAAAGTGCCCTTAAATGAATTTTCCCAGAGAAATGTTTTAAATAAAAGTTGTAAATCCTTTTATAATTAGTTTATATAAAGAAGTTTCAAGAAAATCGTCAGGAGACATTTTTCGCGAAAATCGTGAAAAAGTGATAAAAATCAATTAGTAAAATGGTAATGTAAACACATTTCCCGGTTATCCGATTTTTTTTTTTGAAACTCGGAATTTCAACAACATATTCAATTATAATTACCATCATTTAGATAATAGAATTGTTTAATAAACTGAAATAACACTTTAGATGAAAACCTAACCCTACCACTCCCCCATAACTGCCCTTAAATGAATTTTTCCCGGAGAAATGTTTCAAATAAAAGTCGTAGCTGTTGTAGTATGTGTAGTTGATATATCAAGTTTGAAGAAAATCGTTGGAGCCATTTTTGAGAAAATCGCAAAAACGTAATAAAAAAAAAAACTTGTAATGTGGTACTTCCGGTTGAGGAATTTTGACAGATGACCCACTATCGGATCCCATGGTGATAACTAAATGGAATATCAAGTTTGAACTTTCTACGATTTTTCGTTTTTGAGCTATGCTGTTCACATACACTTACAGACCATTTGCTAAAAACCACATTTTTGGACTCAGGGGACCTCAAAACGGATAATTCCGGTGAAAACTCAATATCGAAATTTTAACACGCTTACAATACTTCCTCTTACTAGGAGTAAGAAAAAGTAAAAACTTGATATGACATTATAAAGTTCAAAGTAACGTCACAGGTACCCCGCGTGGGCCACCATCTAAAGTAAATGTTTCCGGACATATAATTCAAATAAATGTGTTTTTTGAATAAAAAAAAAAAAAAACTTGAATGGCAAAATAAAAATATTAAAAAAAAAAAACTATATAGCAGACCAAAATATACTTATAACGACGACTCACAAGGAATGAGGCGAAGTTCCCGCAAGGTCACTCACTGGCAATAGTAAGAAAAAGGAAATCCTCTGTTCAAATAAAATTTATTATATGACTAACAAAATTAGTTTTTTTTTTTTATCATTGGATGTGTCAGCAATTCATGAAAAAAATAATACTTAAAGATAAAAACACATTGATATTAAATGAATATCAATTCAACTTAAATAAAAATTCCTACTTGAATTCCTTATTGCTGGTAAGAGTGGGAGATTCTTTAAATACAGCTGCGCTAGCCCTACAGGGGACAATCTTTCAACAGTTTATACAGCAGTTTCAACGCCTCAGCGACCAAATACTTTTCTGTTTACTCACTCTCAATCTCCAATATCTAATTACGTGTAAAGTCCTGACAGTTTGTGTTACTCTTTCTCATTATACAATGTTCAGCATTATTACCAGTTTATTTCTTCTTACAAAACCCAATTCTCTCCTTCTCGTGTGATCATGTCAAATATTCGATATCGAGTTATTAAGGTCCCCTGAGTCAGAAAAAGTGGTTTTTAGAAAACAGTATGTGAAGAGCATAGCTCAAAAATGAAACATCGCACAAAGTTCGAACTTGACATTCTGTTTGTGTACCACTATCGGATCCGGACAATAGCTAATGTAATAGGATTCGAAGAGAGGGATCTAAAGCAGAGAGAGAGAGACACACACACAAAATTGAGAGCCTCACTCGCTACTTAGGCCAGATTAAAGTGGGAGATTCTGTTTAAATACAGCTGCGCTAGCCCTACAGGGGACAATCTTTCAACAGTTTATACAGCAGTTTCAACGCCTCAGCGACCAAATACTTTTCTGTTTACTCACTCTCAATCTCCAATATCTAATTACGTGTAAAGTCCTGACAGTTTGTGTGTTACTCTTTCTCATTATACAATGTTCACCATTATTACCAGTTTATTTCTTCTTACAAAACCCAATTCTCTCCTTCTCATACCCATTACATAAGTTGTCTGTCAAAATTTCACAACAGGAAATACAACTTCACTGATTGGATTTTTTCAGTTTTTTTTCCTTTTTGGCGATTTTATCTAAAATGGCATCAACGATTTTCTTTAACACTAGTATATCAATTACACATATATTAAGAGCTTCATAGGGGAGGGATTAGCTAAGTGGTTAGCGCGTGGACTCCTACGCGGAGGTCCCGGGTTCGAGTCCAGTGCTACCCTTAGATTTTTTTCTTTCTAGGAAGCCTCTACAGCTCACTGTTCGGTGATGGACAGTGTTGTCTGCAGCGAAAGAACACTTCCGAAGGCCGGCAGTGCACTGAGAAGGATCCGGGCGCTAATGACCATAGATGTTGAAGTGCCGTAAATTTAAAAAAAAAAAATTAAGAGCTTCACCTTTTTTGTTTAGAAACATTTCTCGGGAAAATTAATGGAGAGGTGGGGTTA
This sequence comes from Triatoma infestans, assembly GCA_011037195.1. Lineage (NCBI taxonomy): Eukaryota > Metazoa > Arthropoda > Insecta > Hemiptera > Reduviidae > Triatoma > Triatoma infestans. The sequence goes on from JAAEAF010013141.1 coordinate 8,725, forward strand.
ATTTTATCCTCTAAATTATTATTTTTATTTCTTTCTCTTACTCCTAGCTAGTAACAGGATGTAATAGCAGAGAGAGAGGAGACAAAATGACAGGACCACTCTCTCGAACTGGAGTGGGAGAAACCACATAAATACAGCGACGGGAGACAGATAGGAGAACAGTTCATACTATTGAGTTCATACAGATAATCATTACGTGTCATTATCCTTTACCACTCTACATACTCTATCATTTCAAGTGTGAAGTCCAGGCAGTCAATGTCATTTATCACCATTATACAGTGTTAACCATATTCTGTTACTTAATTCTAACCACACCATTTCTCTCCTTCAACAATCCTATTTATAAGGAAGTACTGTAATCGTGTCAAATTTTCGATATCGAGTTTTCCCCGGAAATAAACGTTTTTAAGTCCCCTGAATTGAAAAAAGTTGTTTTTAGAAATGGTGTATTGTGTGTGTACGTATGTATGTGAACAGCACAGCTCAAAAACTAAAAACCGTAGAAAGTGCAAACTTGATATTCCGTTTGGGTATACGGAATCGTACATCACGGAATCCGACAGTAGGTTATCTGTCAAAATTCCTGAATATAGATTGAATTTTACTGAATTTTTTTTTACTTTTTTGCAATTTTCTCAAAAATGGCTCCAACGATTTTGCTGAAACTTGGTATATCAACTACACATACAAAGAGCTACAACTTTTATTTGAAACATTTCTCCGGAAAAAATTCATTTAAGAGTCCTTTTAAGGGGAGGGATGGGGTTATGTTTTCCTCTAAAGTGCTATCATAGTTGATTATACAATTCTGTCATCTAAATAATATTAATTAGACATAAATATGTTGTTGAAATTTGGCGGTTGAAGAAAATCAGATGACCGAAAGTGCCTTTTTACTGAAATGTATTTTTCAGTTTTCTGGTATTTTCTCGAAAACGGCTCCAACAATTTTCTTTAAACTAAGTATGTGAACTAAACATACAATGCTCTACAACTTTTATTTGAAACTTTTCTCCTGGTAATGGGGATTTAATGGGGCTTTTGGGGGAGAGTTGGGATTATGTTTGTCCTAAATTGTTATCATAGTTGATTATAACAATTCTACCATCTAGACAGAATTAATTAGAAATAAATTGATGTCCAAAATTTCAAGTTTCAAAAAAAATTAGTAAACCGGAAGTGCGATTTTACTGAACAGTTTTTTCATTTGTCAATTAAAATTTTGAAAACGAGAGTAAGAGAAAGTTGTGTGAGTGTTTCACACCAGATTTTTTTTTTTTTTCATTCGATTTACAAATTCCGATAATGATGTTTAAACCATTTTATCCACAAAAGCAGATGATATTTATCAACCTAGGGTCGAAAAATGAACGTTGCTCGAGGTATGGGTATATTAAGAGTGATGCTGGATAATAGAATGCTGAGAAGAAAAACAAAGTAGATAATGTTGTGGAGAAAGATTTGTGTACTAATTAAATGACACAAATAAAAATTACGTTATAAAAAAAGATTCGAGTATTTTTAATTGATAACAATTCTAAAAGTAAAACAATTAAAAAAATCAGTGTGGAAATCGTAGTATAGATTTAATTTATAGAGATCAAGAAGTAATTAACGTGTTAATCTGAAATGTTACAAGGGTTTTAATTATACAAGTGCTTAACAGATAAAGAAGATTTGTTGATTGGCACAACCCACTAAGTGTTTAACTTATTAATGGGGTCAAAGTACGGGCTGAGCGTGGCAGTGACAAGGTCAAAGTGAGCAGTAAACATATCCAACCGTTATGAATATTTCATTCACTAGTTGACTCTTTCAAACACTGGAACTACACTTGTTCGACAACATACTATTAAATAGAAGATATATTTTACATGTTGAGATCTGAAACGATTTCTGTGAACTGGTACTGAGAGTAAATTATACTCACATAGCATTTTTAGAGGATAAAAACTTATCATTTCTCCCAGAACCAGCGTAAAATTAATTTTCGATTAGAATGTTTCGAATAAAAGTCGTACCTAATAGGCAAAGTTTAAAGAAAATTGTTGGTTTTGAGTAACTCGCAAAAAACTGAAACAAAAAAATAAATAAAACTAGTCAGTAAAATAACCTTCCAGTTCACCGGAGTTTTTATGTCTACTCCCATTATGGGACATAAATAGAATATCACCTTTAATTTATTGTGATGTTTTGTTATAGACCATTGTCCTCACGCCTTGGTTTAGCGGCTAGCGTACTCGCCTTTCGTGCGAGAATTCAAAGTTCGATTCCCATGAGGGCAAAGTCGGTGTTGACCCAGCATCATGATGAAAAGTGGGAAGCTACATGCTTCCCTGGATAACCCCTTTCCTTTCAGTACTAAGGGGTAGTTTGTATACCGTACCTACCCTTTCGGGTTTACCAGTCACCCGTTGCAAGCAACGGGATCGTTTAACAAGAGAGAGAGATGTCACCACCATGGAAAGACTTTTAGTGCAATACCTGACCATGGCAGAAGTGCCGAAGCACACCCCTGCTGCTTGACCCATTTATGGGCAAGTTCAGATACGCTCAACCAGCGCGCAAAGTGATTCCACAAAGTGGTCTCACTTCACTCCAAGAAGTTAGGGAAGGCACCCACTAGCAGGCTCTGGTGAACCGCGCATACCTAGCAAATGCACTTCCAGCTACGGGCTGGCTCCGGGGTTTATTTTATATTGCGAGTCTCCTCCCGCTCAACTCATGACCTCGGTCACTGGAGTTGTTGGTTAAAACACGGCCACTACGAATCCTACCTTAATTGCAAGCAATTGGCTCGGAAATTGGCGCATTGCACTTAGTTCAGTAATTCAGCTCTAACGAGCTAACATGACTGATCGCACGCCCGATGGATCTACAGATTCCCTTTATTGATTCCTGTCCATTGCCTCAAGTACAGGTATGCTACATGTGGGAAGCTACAGTTAGTAGCGCCCTAGGTAGTGAAGGCCGGAACTAAACGGCGTGGGAACTGCGGCATGCTTACCTATTCAAATCGCCGTCTGGCAAGCCTTGGCCCTTCATGGGCTGTTGTACGGGGGTTTGTTATAGAATCGAGGAAATTCTTTGAAAAATGAAGAAGTTAGAACTTTACGAATTTGATGTGTAAAGCATTTTAATATACGGATCAGAGAGACCTGTTTAAGTCCTATTTTCCTCCGATCTGAGGTTTAAGTCCCCTTTCATTCTCCTTACATGCCCGTATCGCTGTCATCTTTTGGTCTCAATAGAGTACATTATGTTTTTCTCTACCTTAAATTTCTCGTATGGCAGATTTTGGGTCGTGTTCTGTTCTTGAAATGCTGCATATGTATCATGGGTCATTCAATAAGTAACGAGAGAAATCGTTGTAGCTCAAGAACGATTTATTTAATCAATAAAAAAATTTGGCTACTTTTCAACATAGTCCACAGCAATAGTGTAATTATACACTTGTCCCATCGTTCTTCTAATTTGTGTATGCAACTGGCATAAAATTCTTTGGGTTGATCTCGAAGCCACTTTTGCACATGATTTTTAACTTCTTCATGGATTGAAAATGTTTCTCACTTAGAGTCTCTTTAAAGGGATGAAACAAATGGAAGTCCGGATGGGGTAAGGTCGGGGTTATAGAGGGGATGTGGAAGGATCTCCCAACCCACTTTTTGAAGTGTTTCTTGAGTTAAATGTGCCCTGTGTGGGCGCGCGTTGTCATGAAGCAAAATTACGCCTTTAGTCAAGAGTCCACGACGTTACGTTCGAATGGTAGTCCTTACTCTGTTTCTAAGCTTATCACTGTAATACTGGCTGTTGATGATTCGTTGACCTTCTAGATAATCACTGTTAAATAGGCCCCTGCGAATCCCAGAATAATGTAAGCATGACTTTACGTGCAGACGGCTGAGTCTTGAATTTCTTTCGATTGAGAGAACCCGTATGCTTCCAGGCAAGTCTTTGACGCTTAGACTTGGCTCAAGATGTTGTATCGTTGATTCATCATCACATGTTACAATTCTACTGAAAAATTCTTTTCCAATTAAACATCGTTCTTTTAACTGTTGACTGATTTGAAACCTGGTTTCTTTGTGGACGTCTTGGAACTCATCTCATACAAGTTTTCTTATACTGCAGCTTATTTTGAATAATGTTATGGACAGTTCCAACACTCGCGTGCACTTCTTCAGCTATCAATTCAACAATAATAACGCCTGTTGTCCTGAATTAACGCCTTAATGCGAGATTCGAGGAAGGAAGTTGCAACTTCAAACGGTGGTCAGCTCTACGTTGCTCGTCACATATACATACATGGCCACTTTTAAACTGTTCTACCCATTTGTAAATGTTCAAACAATTATTCACGCGTACACTTTCAACATTATTTCGTAGATTTCACTACCTTTGATAATCTCTGCAATTAAAAATCTAATCACTAAGCGTTGTTCTTCCGAAGTGCAATGCTCGAACGGTACTCGCCATTGTTAACTGGAATACATTTGAGGTTATGCTTACCAAATACTCTCGAACAGCTGATGGAGAAACTAAGTATAAGGAAGCCAACTAGATGCACTGAAACTATTGTATTTATTAAAAATAAACCGTTTCTGAGCTACTGCAATTTGTCTAGTTACTTAGGAATTAAACTTACAAATAAATTCTAAGAATAATAAATCAAAATTTCTATAAAAAAAGTGATATAGTTTTTTTTTTCAAAATAAATACACTAATTTATATGTTAATATAAAATTTTGTTAGGGTAGCTATTTATTTAAAAAAAGAATCTTGCCAAACAATGTTTAGCTATTTTGGCAAAACAATTTCAATTAAGAGTAAACGGCCTGCACATAAACACTGTGGGACGTGTGGGAGTGTGTATTCAGAGTTAGGGTACAAATATAGGAAAATCGATTGCCCAAGACTCTTCTTTTAATTTAAAAAAAAAGAAGAAGTATTGGATATAGTAGTGATGAAAACATCTGGCCAACTGTGACGCTAAATAAAAATAATATATTTATCTATATACGTATATAAAAATTCAGCATCCGTATGTTTGTGGCCGCAAAACTCGAAAAGTAGTCGATGGATTGACTTGAAATTTTTACACAACGTTGCATTTCTATATAAGAGTGTTTATATATACTTTTTACTCCAAAGTTCTCACGGAAACCGGAACTTCTCCGAGCGTTTCGCGAGGTTGGCAGAAATAGACAGACTCAGACGCGTTGCGATGGTGGCTCACTCTCTAAACCTCTTCTCAAATACTCATAAATACCTCTATTCTGAAGCTCACACGGAAACGGGAAATTCCGAGCTAAAATCCGTTCAATCGGTCATATTGCGTTAGCACTTGCTTCTTCAGATATTCCTGCTACGTTGATGGAAGGAGGTTGAGAACAGCGCATTCAGCTCTAAAACTGTCATGACTTAAACATGCACTTCACAGAAAACCCAACATGTAACATTTCTAAAACATCAGGAATAGGAAAGGTTCTTCGGACGTGCAAAATCATTGTATGGGATGAGTGTACAATGTGGCTTATAAGAAGTCATTGGAAGCAATTAGACCATACATTGAAAGACTTGCGAAATAATCGGGTTCCATTTAGTGGAGCATTGTGTTACTAGCCGGTGACTTCAGGCAAACGCTTCCCCAGTGATACCTCGCTCAACACTAGCTGAAATATTCAACGTTTTGGAGCTGTAGTCGAATCAATTGTCGTGATTCCTGAGGTATGAAGTTAGATGTCTTGAAGAGGGATTTATTAGGCGGAAGTTAGTTTATAGATTTAGACTCGAAGTATTAAGCACTGAATTTATAAAAACAGAATATATTTTAACAATAATTTGAATGAGCCTAATGGTAACTACAATTAATATGATTTGATAAAGTAAATAAATAATTTTAAGAGTTAAATAACAAATAATTTAAAATGATTACGTATAATAAATAAACTAATATGCACAACTATGAAAATAATTATAAGTGAAACCTTGTATAGGGACGCGCTCGGAACTCAAGTATAACTGCTGCTGTAAAATGATACTGATATAATGATGTGGCTACTCGTATAATGATGAATGATATAATGATCCCCTCTTCCAGTGGAGCGAAGTTTATATTAGTCTTACTCACACACTGTCAAGTGTGTAAGTAAGTTCTCACACTAAGACATCTCTAGTAGCGTGCGACCTTGGTTAGGTCGGCGACCAGTGATTCAGGTCAGTGGCCAGATTTGGTCGCCCATCGGCGACTTTCAAAGACCAGGTGGCTTCTGTTCAATAGACAGGGCTTTATCGGTGCTTGTCTTTGATACCTTTGTATTGAAAAGGCAGCGGCCGGCAGTGTGGGGCCACTAGTTATAAATTATTCTTTCCTTTTGTTAAATGTTGTGAAGGTTTGACATTGCTATGTCATTACAGAGCACAGTAAAAAAAAAATTCATTTAACAACGAATATGAGAGTTCAACTTCAAAACGATCCAACAGCTGCCATATTTTCAAGACAATTACTCGAACTCGATAACGGCACTGCTCCTACGAATACCGGAAACGGGAAAAAATCACCTACCCATCTAATTTCTGCAACATTGTACATTCAAAAGAAGAATTAGTAAATAGGGTATTCCAAATCATCGATACAAATGATCAAAATCACGCATGGTTAATCCTAAAAATCAGACTGAGCCACAGCGAAGCGTGGTCGGGTTAGCTAAAATAATATATAAATTAAATAAATTTAAAATATATATATATATAAATTATATTTCTGAATAAGCGGCAAATAAACGAAAAAATAAAGTTAACCTAATAAAAGGAAAAAGTTTTCAATAAATAATAGGAAAATATATTATATATTGAGAATTATTTTAAATATATATATTTTTTAAGAAATATAAAAAAGCGAAAAAAAAAACTTATAGTGAAGATTCAAAGGAATAACTAAGAAGGGACGAATAGAGAAGAAAAAAAATTTTTTTGTAAGAAAGATAGGGTCTTAAACTGAGGCAACATGGCTGAAACGGATGGCTCATTTGTCTCTGTCATGGGCTATCAGTGGAGAAAAGATATTTATTAAAGTATACCCAGGCTTTGTTATATATACTTTTGTATGGCCGTGGTATTTTTATTTTTATTTATTAATATATTATTTTTTTTCTAATAAAAAATAATAAAAATAAATGAAATTAATTAAAAAATATAATATATAAAAGTTTTTCTTTTTTGACTTTTAACAAAAACTCTGGTTTAAAACACAGTACACGACATTCTTTTATTGTGTTAATTTACGATAATTATAATTAATTAATTTTCTTCACACACATATAATTCTTTTAACGTATTTAATTAGTCGCACATCCGGTAAAACAGATTGACTGATGACATATATACATCACCCACACAATTAGTGGGGGGAGAGAGAGAGAGAGAGAGAGATTCACCAATTTTTATAAATCCTTTTACACACTCCAGGGGACTTCGAAACCTGTATTTCCAATAAAAACTCAAAATATAGGAAATTTGACACTATCACAATACTTCCTCTTACAGCAGTAAGAGAAAGTAAAAATGAAAAGGAATAGTTATTTAAAAAAAAAAAAAATCTGGTGTGAAACACTCACACAACTTTCTCTGACTCCAATTCTTAAAATTATAATTTACAAAGAGATTTTTGTATGGCAATGGCCAGAGGAGTTTTTTAAGAAATAAAAATTTCTTGTTGCTCTACGTTTCGGGTACTATTGTTGCCCTTCTTCGCCTGGATCAAGAACATACCCTCTGTAATAATTCCTTCTGAAGTCTAGGTCCACATTTCTCTATTCCTTCACATTCCTTCTCTTATCACTGACTTAGAACACATTCTCAGATCCTGCGATATAACAGGAGATAAAACGCTGACCTCGCCAGATTACAGATCACCAACATCATAACCAATCAACTACACCAAGACAAAAATCGCCCTAAATCTAATAGCACAATTCTGTCCAAACAATTCATCATTGATCTCATAAAAACTGAAAAATTCATTAAAAACCACGGAGGACGAACTCATTGTTACAAGAGCCGATAAAGGCAATACATTAAAAAAAAAAAAAAAGCTCATGAAGAATGGCATTAATGGTACCCGAAACGTAGAGCAACAAAGAAATTTTTATTTCTTAAAAAACTCCTCTGGCAATTGCCGTATAAAAATCTCATTGTAATTTTAAGGCCTGACTATTTGAATACCATTTTTTATAATTTACAAATTTTATAGTTTGAGTAACAAATTTCGAAATTCGTCGAACTTCCGGTTTACTAATTTTTTTGAAACTCGAAATTTTGGCCATCTATTTATTTTTAATTAATTTTGTTTGGATGATTGAATTGTATAATCCAAACTATGACAGCACTTTAGAGAAAAACATACCCCCACCCCTCTTCCAAAAGTGTCCTTAAATGAATTTTTCCAGAGAAATATTTTAAATAAAAGTTGTAGATCTTTGTGTGTTTACTTTATATATAGGAAGTTTAAAAAAAATCGTCGGAGATATTTTTTGAAAAAATCGCGAAAAAGTGGAAAAAAAAAAAATCATTTAGTAATATGGTAAAGTAGACGTACTTCCCGGTTATCCGATTTTTTTCAAACTCGGAATTTCAACAACATATTTAATTCTAATTGTAATGGAATCGTTTGATGTGATTCCTGTGTAGTAGATGTCTTGAAGAGGGCGGAAGTTAGTTGAGAGATTTTGGAAGTTAGTGCATCGAGTTATTAATACGTATTTTATAAAAATAAACTGTATTTTAACAATAATTTTAACGTATAAATGGTAACTAATAACTAGCAAAATACTTAGGAATAAATAGAAGATAAATAAGTAATAAATTAAAATGATAAAATAAACGAACTAAGATGCACTACTAAAAGATAATAAGTTTAAATGAAACTGTGTATAGTCGCGTAAATTGCTGCTCGTGTATATAGACGTGCTCGTATGGTCGTATATGATATAATGATTCTCTCGTTGTATATGATAGAGTTTATACATCGGTGTTGGCCACACTCACCCCAAGACATCTGTCCTAGTGTGCGACCTTGTGCGACCTTCGTAGTTTGCTGACCTTATTTAGGTCAGTGGCCAACATTATCGGTGCTTGCTTTGATGTAAAGTATTGAAAAGGGCTTTGTTGTTTGTTTGGCCGGCTTTGTCTTGAAGACGGCGGCCTGCTAGGTCGCTGGTTATAAATTGCTCTTTTATTACTGCCATCCTTTGTTAAGATAGCAGCTGGCTGAAACCACTTTGACATTGGTATGACTTTCCATGTCATTACATAATTAACATTATTTAGATGACAGAATTGTCTAATAAAATGAAATACCACTTTAGATAAAAACCTAACCTCGCCCCTCCCCCAAAAGTACCCTTAAATGAATTTTCCCGCAGAAATGTTACAAATAAAAGTTGTAGGTCTTTGAATGTGTAGTTGATATAACAAGTGTCAAGAAAATCATCGGAGCTATTTTTGAGAAAATCAAAAAAAGGCAAAAAAAAAAACACTAGTAAAGTGGTACTTCCGGTTGAGGAATTTGACAGATAACATACTGTCGGATCCCACGGTCATACCTAAATGGAATATGAATTTTCAACTTTCCACGATTTTTCGTTTTTGGGCTATGCTGTTCACATACATACACAGAGACACACACACAAACCACACCATTTTCTAAAAACCACTTTTTTGGACTCAGGGGACCTCAAAACGGATACCGGTGAAACTCGATATCGAAAATTTGACACGATTACAATACTTCCTCTTACTTCCTCTACTAAGAGAAAGTAAAAAGTGCTCATCTAGAACTTTCTTGATATCTGTTGTCCCCAGTAAAAGTGCACTTCCAGTTTACTAAGTTTCTTGAAACTCGGAATATTGGCCATCTATTTATTTTTAATTAATTTTGTTTGAATGATGGATTTGTATAATCAAACTATGATAGCACATTAGAGAAAAACATACCCCACCCCTACCCATAAAAGTGCCCTTAAATGAATTTTTCCAGAGAAATATTTTAAATAAAAGTAGTAGATCTTTGTATGTTTACTTTATATATAGAAAGTTTCAAAAAAATTGTCGGAGACATTTTTTGGAAAAATCGCGAAAAAGTGAAAAAAAAAAAAAACATTTAGTAATATTAAAGTGGTAAAGCAAACGCACTTCCGGTTATCCGATTTTTTTTTTTTTGAAACCAGGAATTTCAACAACATATTCAATTCTAATTAACATTATTTAGATGATATAATTGTTTAATAAACTGAAATAGCACTTTAGATGAAAACCTAACCCCATCCCTCCCCCATAAATGCCCTTAAATGATTTTGCCTAGTTTGAAGAAACCAAGTTTGAAGAAAATCGTCGCAGCCAATTTTGAGAAAAACGCAAAAAAAAATACAAAAATTAGTAACCAACTAGTAAAGTGCTACTTCCGGTTGAGGAATTTTGGCAGATAACGTACTATCAGATCCCGTGGTGACATTTAAACGGATATCAAGTTTCAACTTTCTACGGTTTTTTTCGTTGTTGAGCTATGCTGTTCACATATACACACACGACGATTTGCTAAAAACCACTTTTTTGGACTCAGGGGACCTCAAAACGGATATTTCCGGTGAAAATTCGATATCGAAAATATGACAGCATTACAATAAATACTTCCTTTTATTAGGAGTAAGAGAAAGTACAAAATGGTGAACAACTAAAATGAATAATTTTCCAAATAACAAACAAATCCACCACACTCGAAAATCACATCTTAAAATCGATTTTTTTCCCCTAGAAAAATATTACAAATAAGGATTAAAACTCTCTTTACGTGTATGGTTGGTAGGTATATCAAGTTTAAAAAAAAAAATGTGTTGATCTGTTTTTGGCAAACGTTGGAGAACTTGGCAAAAACTGAAAAAAATCTAACAAACAAAATCTACTTGTCCCGGATCCCCTGTTGAAAATTACACGAAACTTCAGATGTACATTTATTTATTTTTTTAATATTCCTCTATATTATTTCAATATCGACATGATGTTGTATTTGTAGTAGTGGTAGTGCGTAGCACGAGCGTTTTAGTGAAAGTGGCTTATAAGTTTGTAATTTTAAAAGAGAATGAAGTCTAGTAATAATAAAGAAGTCACACTGTTTTTCAAAAGATATATTCTCTAAGAGAAATTAAGTTAACAACAATATGCTTATAAATTAATTGGAATAACTCTTAAAACTTGATACTGGCACTGATGTTTTCACTTTGGTAGCTAGAACGAGTCTGTCTTAAAATATCTCTTCTCTTTGTTTCAATTCCTCCCCTGTGAGAAGAAGGGGTAGCACAGTACAATGCCTTATTGTTCTTGAACCGTACGAGTAACTGTAATGGTATTACCTGGCTGTCCGTTTGGAACATATTTTGATAATTTAGATTTATTTAAAATTTAATATTATTTCAAGTTTCTTGCATCCATCACATTATCCCTCCTCCCGGAGAAATTTTTCGGCACGAAAAATTTGGGAGGTATTCTAGAGTTGTAGAGGCTTGAAGGTTATCCTCTGGTATGGCGAGAGGCGTGTGTGTAACCTCTGTAAGGTAGTCGTGTGTGTGTAAGTAGACTACAGGCATCTTCTTCTGGAGCAAACGCTGCTTGAAAGTGTGAGCGTTGCTGAGGTGATGGATCGTCTCCTTCTCGAGCGAACGCTGCTTGAATGGGTGAGCGTTACTCTGGTGGTAGGTTGATTGGCAAACACTGCTTGGCGAGTGTTGCTGAAGGAGATGTAACTGGCAAGGGTATTACCTGGCTGTCCTTTTGCAACATATTTTGATAATTTAGATTTATTTAAAATTTAATATTATTTCAAGTTTCTTGCATCCATCACAATATCTACAATACTTCCTCTTAACTAGGTTTTACAGTGCGTAAAAATTGCCCGGATCATCTAAGTTTTCTGCATTAGATCATCTAAGTTTTCTGTTATTCCTTGTATATTTATGGAAGATAATTAACAGTGCTAGCAACACTCTAATTCAGTTTCCAGAATAAATTGTTTTCTCAAATTCTGTATCCAGTTCCGTACACAATACAAAATTTTGAAAATCTGAGACTATCGCAAAATATTTCCACATATATCAGAGTCTGGGGAAAAAATAAAAATTATAAGATAAATTTTAATTTTGTTAAAGTGAATAAAATGTAAATTTAATTTTTATATTCTACAAGAAAATATATAATTAATAATAAGTTACAAGGGAAGGGAATAGCTAAAGTGGTTAGCGTACTGGACTCCCACGCGGAGGACCGGGGTTCGAGTCCAGCTTTGTTACCCTTAGATTTTTTTCTTCCTAACGAGAGAAGACTGTCCGGAGGCCAGCAGTGCAATGAGAATGCTCTGGGCGCCGATGACCATAGATGTTGACGCGTTTAAATTAAAAAAATAATAATAATAAGTTATTGTGGAGACATTTATGAGAATGGGTTTTATTAATCTGGAAGATTGGAATATGGTAAGAAACTTATATTAAAAAAAAAATCATATCTTGAATATTTATATTTGAGCTCATATATCTGACAATATATAAAAAATTTATTATAATAATGTATAGGTGAGAGAAAAATATATTTAGAAGTGGAACATCATTAAAAATACCAAAGTTATTACAAGTGAGATTCTCTGACCATGGCGGCGGGTATATAATATCTTTTATTCGACCCCTACCTCAACTTCTAAACATAATTTCGCATATTAGATTTAATAAAATGTGAAAATTCTTGGAATACTATCATGATCTTCTATATAATGGACCATTATTTTATAATAATAAATATTATTCACATGTAGAAGAACAATGTAATCTGAATAATTTTAAAGAAAAAATTAAATTTTTAACTTTTATTTATAATTAGAATTATATATTTAATTAATGAGATTTATAATGCAAAAAAAAATGATCGTTATTCAATTAAAAATCAATGATTTACTACTTTTTAGGCAAAAACTTAATATTCAAAGTATAGCCCATTGTGATTGATTATTATAAGCCAAATTCCTGCCAGCTATTGGATCAAATGAAGTTATTAAATTTTTTCCGCAAATTAAGTGTGCAATTAGGATGGAGCACTAAGCCTAGGCTAATAGCATAAGTATAAAAGAAGTAATCGTAAGAAAATTTTCGATATCGAGTTTTCACCGGAAATATCCGTTTTGAGGTCCCCTGAGTCCAAAAACGTGGTTTTTAGCAAATGGTCTGTGCGTGTGTGGATCTATGTATGTGAACAGCATAGCTCAAAAACGAAAAACCGTAGAAAGTTGAAACTTGATATTCCGTTTAGGTATCACCATGGGATCTGACAAAAGGTTAATCTGTCAAAATTCCTCTGACGGAAGTACCACTTTACTAGTTTTTTTTTGCGATTTTCTCAAAAATAGCTCGGACGATATTCTTTAGACTTGGTATATCAACTATACATACAAAGAGCTACAATTTTTATTTGAAACATTTCTCCGGGAAAATTCATTTAAGGGCACTTCTGGGGGAGGGGTGGGAGTATGTTTTTCTCTAAAGTGCTATCATAGTTGATTATACAATTCTATCATCCAAACAAAATTAATTAGAAATAAATAGATGGCAAAAATTCCGAGTTTCAAAAAAAAAAATTAGTACACCGGAAGTGCGCTTTTGCTGAACAGTTTTTCCAGTTTTTGACGAATTTCATTAAATTTGGTTGCACAAACTATAAAATTTGTCAATTATAATTTTGAGAACTGGAGTAAGAGAAAGTTGTGTGAGTGTTTCACATCAGATTTTTTTCTTTAGCCTGACGGGAGGTGTGTGGCCGGGTGTTTCTTATCTTGATGGAACAAAACTTGTTTGCGATTAACAAAAGCTGGATATTGCTGGATCATTTTTAAGTACATTCTATCTAAGTAAAGATCGAATGGATTCCTGAAAAATCCATCGTGAACAAATTCATAATGAATTACCCCTTTCACAGGTTCCACAAAATCGAACAAAATCAACTTTTCTCAAATTGTCCTCTGACCATCAACTGCAAATGCCGTTTGACCGTGTTCCAACCTTTGACCACCTGTCACAGATTTCTTCTTTTGTAGAAGTGCATCGCAGAAAATTTTTTTTTTTTTTTAAGAGAAGTTGGCAAGTATCCATTCTCCTGCAGCACTATCCTATATCTCTTTTTTACCTTTCCCATCGGGAGATGGTGGTTAACAGTGTCTCTAAACAGTGTTTCTAGTAGTAAAGTAAAACTATTTATATATCGTAAGACATAGTCATGCTTTTTCTAAAAAAAAGCTCACAATTGAACTGACTATTCGAAGGGGACATAGTATATATTAAAACACTCCACAGAATCTAAAGGTTACTATAATATCGTGTTTATAATCATTAGAGTTTTGTGGATGTGTTTTAAAGTTTAGGGAACTTCTTTAAGGTCATTTTTTTTTATATACATCCCATTATTTTCTCGTACGGTTTGTAATTGAAAGAATTGGGAAGAGTGTCAAATTTCGATATTGATTTTCATCGGAAATAGATGTTTTGAGTTTCCTTTCCACTTTGGAGGTCTTTACATAAGCGCTCTTAGGACATACGATGTGACAGAATAGATTTCGAAGGCAGCACCTCATTCACCTAATAAATTTGCCATACCTATTATATTGATAATGTAATAGGATCCAAAGCGAGGGATCTCAAGCAGAGAAAGATAGACACCAAATTGAGAGTCACACTCGCTACTAGGCCAGACTAGAATAGGAGACACTGGTTATACACAGCAGCGCTAGCCCCAAAGAGGACAGTCTTTCAACAGTTTATATAACAGTTACAACGCGTCAGCAACCACTCACTCTAAATCTCTCGTTACCAAATTCTATATTCGTGTAAAGTCCTGGCAGTTTGTGTCACTTTTTTCATTATATAAGTTCAGCATTATTTCTAGTTTATTTCTTCTTATAAACCCAATTCTCTCCTTCCCATACCCATTATATTGATGATGTTAGAATCCGAAGAGAGGGATCTCAAGCAGAGAAAGAGAGACACAAAATTGAGAGTCACACTCGCTACTAAGCCAGACTGGTTATATATACAGCACCGCTAGTCCTAAAGGGGGCAGTCTTTAGAACAGTTTATACAGCAGTTACAACGCGTCAGGAACCAACTATTACCTTTCTCTTTACTCACACATCCTGCCTACCAATTTCTATGTTCGTGTAAAGTCCGGGCAGTTTGTGTTACTGTCTCATTATACAGTGTTCAGCATTACTTCCAGTTTATTTATCTTTCAAACTCAATTCTCTCCTTCTCAAATCCATAATAATAATAATAATAAGTTCTGTTTGCATTCCAAACTTCAAAGAAACGTTGGAGCTGTTTTCAAGAAAAACGCTGAAATTTATTTGGTAAAAATCATGCGTCCGGTTAAATTTAATAAAACAGGAGTGTGCTATATTCGGAATGAAGAAAGAGATCCGCATTAATTATACTTTTGCAAGATTTTGAGACTTTGAGAAAGCAACTTTGCAACGCCCGAGGCCGAAGATTACTTCTAAACTGGTGAGCTGGTAAAACTTTTCTTCATAAGTCTTTTCATTGATTAAAAACTGATTTACAATCATTGCAAAAGGAATCAAGTATTTATAAGAAAAATTGAGACTACCATTTTCCTATCTTATATAGAAATCTTCCACGCAGGATTGTTTAGTGGAAGAACGAAATCGAAAAATAATAGTTTTTAAAAATAATTTAGTTTTGCAAAAGGGCTAGCCAGGTAGACAAGTCCACTTACTGGTTCAGTACAAGAACAATTATGGCATTGTACTACCCCTTCTTCTCACCGGGGAGGAATTGAAGAAACAAAGAGAAGAGATATTTTAAGGACAGACTTGTGCTAGAAATCAAAGTGAAAGCATCAGAGCTAATACCAGTATTGAGTTATAAGAATTTATTATAAGTTTTTAGTGTGATATTCAAAATACTTAATTTCTCTTAAAGATAATATATTTAATTTAATCTACCAGTGTGTTCTTAATTATTCTTATAATTCTATATTTTCCTCAAACATACTTACAAGCCCTTTCGCTTAAAAAAAAACGCTCACGCACACGCTACCTACACACATCCCCAACATAACATTACAATTGGGTAATGTGCTTTCTTTATAAGGTAGAATGGGTTTAGCGCTAGTGACGTCGCATAAGGCTGTCAATGCACATGGATTATACCAGTGGCTTTATAGCTGTTGTAATAATAAGAAGCATAAATCTCTGACGTGCTTCTTTGTTTAAGGCGATAAGAAACTCACTTGTTTTTTTTCCATCTACAAGTAAACTCGTCGAAACTTGACTCTGGTATGTCATTTAATTGACACACTGAAAACACTGTAGTAGACAATTGTCTGTATGTACTTTTTACTGTCGTGGACATTTAATTTGAGAAAACCATATCCATGTAAATCTTTGAAAAAGTAAATTTAACAGAAAAATTTATCGGACCTATGCGCATTGACTTATTAAAATCTATTTAAAAAAAAAAATATATATCTATATATACCATAAAGACGCACTTCCGGTTGATAAAATTGGATCGTAACCTTCCGTGAAGATCCCATTTTAAGGCCTAATAAAATAATAAAATTTTATCTTCCCGCGATTTATTTTTTCATTTTTGAGAAATTTTATTCAGATACGTAATATATATTTATTATAACATTCACTAAAAAAACTAAACAAAAAACACTTATTTCTTGTTCAGGAACAAAAAAACAACAACATAATATTGCGTCAAAAATTCAATTTCAAAAATTTGAATCGTGATATTACGTTTCTCAAAACTTAAAAACAATAATTGTTGTACCAAAGAATTAGAGAATTGCCACATTTTAATCAATAATTCTGTTTATTTCTATTAAAAATATATTATTTAAACATAATTCTGAATGGACAATTGAACAAAAAATTCTGAATATAATATTATGTTCTTATAGAATTTAAAGTTACTTACAACAGACGTAAAATAAAAAATGGAAAGAGGATATTTCAATTTTAATGATCTGGCTATTTGTGTTGTCCTTCAAACTTTATTTAATAAAAAAAATCATATTTTATTTTAAAAAAAATATAATAATAAATGATTTAAAAATTTTATAATTTATAATTTACAACTTATACATAAATAGAAGAAGGAGTCAAGGTCTTAAAAAAAAAAATACTTTTAGGCAATCATCCAATATAAAAACATAAAGTTATATTATTAGAAATATATTTTTTTTATCATTTATTTATTTTGTAAAATATATTAAGTAATTTTTACTTTCTCTTACTCCTACTAGTAAGAGGAAGTA
>JAAEAF010013143.1:0-10416 GCA_011037195.1 Triatoma infestans
CTACAGACAACACTGTCCCTCACAGAACAGTGAGCTGTAGAGGCTCCTAGGAAGAAAAAAATCTAAGCGTAGCACTAGACTCGAACCTGGCGCCTCCGCGTGGGAGTCCAACGCGCTAACCACTTAGCTAAACCCTCTCCTAAATATATAAATTGAAAATGTGGATGGGTCCGCAATGCTGGATAATATCTGGTATTTTATCCGTCGTGACATGCATATTTATATTGTTACTCGAAAATAAAGTGCACACATTTTATTGATAATTACATTGAGCATACTTAACAATACTATTAAAATTTAAATATAAAGTATCCTTCAAAACATACTATTTATTATACACTATTTCACTAATGTCTAATCATAATTTATAATATCTCCACTTTGTCATTAAACAAACAAGTATAACAGAAGGTATAACGAGTATAATAGAAACATTACGTTGAAATGAACTCTCTGCACGAACTTGGTGAATTTGCTCTGACGATGGATGAAAATCCGAAACCACCGTCTGGAACAAAATCAATATGCATGCTACGACGGATAAAATACCAGATATATATGTAAAATTTAGAGGTTTTTGCGGGACAAAAATATATGAAAATCTTCGTGATTTTCTCTTACTTCAATTCTCATAGATGTAGTTGAAAAAAATTCTCATTCTACAACCGTGCAATAATGTGACAATAAATGTTAAATCACAACTGGTGAGGTGAAATTATACTTTTAATCACAAGTGACAAAAAACTAAAAGTAACCATTTTTTTTTTTTTTTGTCTCACTAGTGAAGAAAAGTAATATTATTCCACTCAAACTAGCCCGATATCTAGCGGGAATTAGCGAAAACAAGAACATATTTCAAAACAAATGTTAAATAACAATGAATTTGAGGTTATACTAAGGAGAGCAGGCATAAAGAGAGGAAGTATTTGTCTTGAATTAAAAAGTACCTTCTTAGCATTTGAAACTTTTAATGTTTTTTTTTATATTCATATCAGTTAAGAACTAATTAATGCGGTTCCAGAAAAACAAAATTAATATTCAGTGTGAGTAATTTTTATATTCTTCATTCACAGGTAAATACCTGACTTTTCCTAAAAGATTAATTTCCCCAGTCGTGTGCAGATGGTTGGTAGTAAGATATTTGATGAATGGTGAATTGATGAACACACGAACTGACACTGAATCCACAATTTATATTTTAGTATTTAATGTGTTAGAAGAGAACGAGTTTATAAAGGGCATTATGACCGAGCGAAGAATGAATGATGAATGTAGAATGTTGGCTGAAAGTGAGTCGGTCCTGAAGACTGGTGTGGCTAATTAAAACCCTTGCTTGTTCTAATGGTAGATTAGTTAGAGTAGCTGCTGAGCGTTTTTTAAGGTTTATTTTGAAACTTGTTAACTGGCTAAAGTTGATTTGGCCTTCGATTTTAATTTTATTGTTTAAAGTTTATTTGGCGACTCTCATTCATTAATCCGTCAGATGGTTAGTTTAATTATTCAGTTTCTCCTACAGCTTATAGGCGGGGATTCGCTGTGGAAGTTGAAGCTCATTCGTCAGTACATAATTGTAAATGGCGTGTAATTTTAGTGGGAAGTAATGATAGTAATGTGCACTTGAAGGCTCAAAATTGGCACCCCGATGCGGTTGCTCATACAACAATTGAGTCCAGATATTGTATGGTGAATTTGATGGTGATATGTTGTCTACACATACAACTAAATGAAGTTAGTATTCACAATTATAAATGGTTTAAATATACAAAAACTATTTTGATCTTTGAACACAAACGATGTACGTGAATATTAAAGAAATATGAACAAATTAAATACATAAATGTGAATACACTAAATTAGGATGTTTTTTTTTTTAAGCTAAACACAAACACTTTGTATAAACAGATTTAAGCTTTGGAGAGCGGCTAAACAGACACATTTGAAAAAAAATTCAGATATTCCTATCTCGCACGCTGCGGACTATCCTCTTATCTCCTTTCTATGTTACAAACAAAACAATACATAAAGACACAAACACTGAAACAGTACAACAATCAGCACATCGACTGTACACTAAGTATCATGTCAAACTCAACGGTCATACAAATCTTCTCATCAACAATTTACGAACAACTCTCGTTCCAGAAAAAAGTAGTTTCTAAAACGGAGAGGTGGCCACAAGACTTGTTACATCCACCGTAGACAAACTTGATACTGACTGACACACCTCACTGAACGACATTCTGAACTAGCATATTTACATTTCACACCCATGCAACATATCATTCACTTCATAAAATAATCACTCCAACAGGACCATCACGGATGGGGTACCTGCACACGTTACATATCATTTCATTATCTTTACAGACAACAACATTATAGGTAGAATACATTTTGTTTTTTTTATTTTAATTACTGATTAAATATTGGTTCTATCATTATGCACATTACATTGAAATAGCAGTTTATTATGTAGGCCTAAAGGAAGATTGTGTCAATTAAAATTAGTAGCTCTTTATTTGTGTAGTTCATTTCAAAGTTTAAAGAAAATCTTTGGAATAATTTTCAAGTATTACAGGAAAAACTAAAAACATTCCCTTCACTGACGTGGTACTTCCGGATTTTCTGATTTTTTATTGAAACTGTCTGATCTCCTGTCCTCACGCGTTGGTCTAGTGGCTAGCGCACTCGCCTCTCGTGCAAGAATTCAGCGTTCGATTCCCGTGAGGGCAAAGTCGGTGTTGACCAAGCATCGTGATAAAAGTGGGAAGCTACAGTTAGTAGCGCCCTAGCTGGCTAGGAAGGGCTCGTCATTACCATTTTATGGTCCTGAACCAGCCCTGGCCGTTACAAAGACGTTTCGCGACAAACAGATTAGACTTTGGGAGACGAGAGCTTTGGAGAAACGCTGGGGGGACACGCAGGGGTGCCTCCAAGCCAAAAGATTTATAAAGGCAAGCAAGCAGGGAATTTCGGAGTATCTCCTGTCTCTTAGTAGGACGGGTTTGAGGACCTTGGTAGGAATAGTGACTGGACACACTTGGGTGCACAGTCACTTGTTCAACATAGGGAAGACGCGGAGTCCCATTTGTCAGAATTGTGATGACGGAGTTAGGGAAACGGTGTATCACTACTTATGTCAGTGTCCCCGTTTCGCTGGAACTAGGTTTCGTATATTTGGGAGGACACCGCTCTCGCAAGATTGCCTGGGCGAGTTGGAGTTTGGGGATATCTTGAGATATTGTAGATTAACCGGCAAGTTACTGGGGGAGATTAATTAAGAGGTTACGGGGGTATCGGGGGGATAAGAGCCACATAGGCTTAGGTCCCGCGCCTTTCGGGCACCCGTTCTGATAATAATAATAATAGTAGCGCCCTAGGTAGCAAAGGCCGGTACTACACGGTGGGAACTGCGTCGTGTTTACTACACGCCTCCCTATACAAATCGCCGTCTGGCAAGCCTAGGCCCTTCATGGGCTCTTGCGCCATAGGGTGTTTTGTCGGATCTTCCAATGAAGAATTAAAGAAACATAAGTTGAACTCCCTGCAATTTATCATGTTAGTGTGAGTCAACTATTTTTTCAGTGATCTTGGCGTCCTTGCGAGTAGTAATTCCAGCCTAACAATACAAAACAACACTCATAGTGACACCACTAATTCACTTACACAATAAAACATAAGAGCCCAGCAGTGGTGGCAAATTAATGTGTGCAACTACTTGGGTTTAGTAAAACTCACAAGTAAATCCTAGCTCAGTACCGCCGTACATTCTGTCACATTTAGGCATATAAATTGCTATAACCTATATACAGGAATGTAATAGGATCCAAATCATTAGAGATTCATAGAATTTGAAGAGCGGAGAAGCACACATTAAATGGATCGAAACTTAGTTACTTACCACCTAGGCTAGACTAGTAAGGGAGAGTTCGTTTCATATAAATAGAGTGATAGCAGGACAGTCTTATAATAGTACAACTAGTCAGCAACCTATTTATTATTATCTTCTTATTACTCAGCCAGCCTGTCTCTTTATATTTCTCTCGCTACCTAACTACTATTTTACTGTAAAGTCCTTGCAGTTTGTGTGTGCTATTCATTATACAGTGTTCAGTATGTCATCTAGTTTATTTCTATTTTCCTAAAATCTATTCTCTCTCTCTCTCTCTCTCACAACCATTATAGGATCAATGGCACTGAGGGAGCCAGAATAGATATTTGCTTGTGAATAGTCAAATAGTACATTTGACTTTATATCCACTTTCTAAAGAAATCCAACTGTTTTTTTTAAGCAATCTTTCCGTTAATTATGCTGAAACATTTAAAACACCCAAAAATACCTACAACTAAAAACCCATTTTCGCTTCATAATCAGAAACCTAAAAACCCATATTTCCAGTGACAGTTCAATTTCAAAAAATCTGACATGATTGCTATATTTCCCTTTTACAGCAATAAAAGAAAAAAATAAATAAAATGGTCTCAAAAAATAAAGATCTTTCTTTATAGTAGTTTTGTTTATAAGTTTGTTTTTTTATTTTTACATAGGATATAAAATAAATAGAGTCAATCTCCATTTATTTTCTAAACAAACTTTTGCCTCTTATCTCATGTTATTTCATCCATAACCTTAAAACTTTGGTGAAAGCCTTGTGTAGTTTGCAACCTGTGCTTCCCTATACATCATTTAAAAACTAGTTTAGGACTTAGTACCTTCACCCCCTCCCCAACAACAACAACAACCATAAAAAACTGGTGTGAAACACTCACACGACTTTTTCTTTCTACATTTTACACAGTTAGAATGTCAGTTATAATGTTCTAATTATTAATTCTCTTATCAGATGTTTAGTTGTATTCAGTGTTCAACGAAAGCTTAACCTTACTCTTCATCCAAAACCCCGTGGAATGAACTTTCTCGGCATAGTTTTAAAATAAAAGTGATAGAGCATACAATAAAAACAATTGGTACTTTTATGGAGAAAATTCAAAAACTGTTCTGTAAATAAGCACTTCCGGTTAATCGAGTTTTTTTTTAAAACTCCGAATTTTGGCATTATATATATATTATTAATTTGAAATTTACAACTGTAAAAGCAATGCTCCTACAACTAGTAAATATGATAACAAGTGTAGACGTGTGGGTGTTATCACCCATTGGGAACTCTCCAACTGAGTTGTTTTTTACTGAACTCTTATGTCGAGGAAGTCGCGCGGCTAGCGCCGCTTCAGACGTCGAGTCAGGTCATCAGGAAGGGATGAAGATGAGAGATGATGAATTAAAGGATTATGATGTTCAGAGAGGCGGGAATGAAACTTTTTATAGCGAGCTGGAATTAAGTCTGTAATGAAAGGTATATTGAGATCATTGTGGATAGTTTTGTTGGAGACATAATATGGAGCATTAGTTATGCGGCGAAGAATTTATGATTGATGTGACTGAAGACGGTAGATGTTGGAATGCTGACATTAGATGTACGGACCCTCACAGTTTGAGTCCATAAGTCCAGATAGGTTTGAGTAATGCGTTGTATATATAAGTACTTTGTTGTTCAATGTCAGTTTTGATCGCCTGTCAAGCAGTCGAGCTAGTAGGTAAAAATGGTGTCTTCATTTCTTGTCGTTTGAGTCTTGGGTGTGGATTCCAAGTCAGGCGCTTATCAATGCACACATTCCCAGATAACATACAGTGTCCGCGCAAGGGAGTGCGGTATGATTTAAATACACTGGAGAACAGGTGTCACGACGAAGTGTGAATGTAATTTGTTGGCATTTCTGGACATTTACTTTCATTTTCCACTTAACAAACCATTGTTCGAGAGACTTCAAATGCTGTTGCACAGAAAGATTTGACTGCACCGGATCAGAGTGAGGAGAAAGAATGACGCTAGCCTCTGGGCAAGTGAAAGTCAAAGTGTGATTTTATATTTAATTCTAATTAATCTTATTTAGACGAAAAAGTCTAACGTGGACCCTGACTGTCGCGGAGGAACTGAGGCTGAACTGCTGAGGAAAGAAAAGTTCTGAGAACGATATAAGCTCTGGTAATGGAAAATGTCTCGTTCCGAATTTGGAAGAAATGCCGAACAGAAGGAGTAGATCTAGTTGGATTTGTGAAAATCCGGAAGATATTACGCTGGCTGGGTCATCTACACAAAGCGGATGCAAACCGCGGCCCAAGAAAAGCATATGAAGTACATCCGGGTAGTAAAAGACCGCGTTTGGGATGGCCATAGGACGTGGAGGAAGATCTGCAGAAATTGGATGTCAGACAGTGGCGGAGGAAGGTTGCGGTGATACTGAAGCCTGGGAAATCTTGTTGAAAGAGGCCAAGGTCCTCCTTTATGGACCGCAGAGCCGTGGAGTGAGCGAGTGATTATTTTAAACGAATTGCCATTCATCTAAAGTAAAAATGTTTACAGTATAAAAATAATATTTGTTTTTAAAATAACAAACTTCCTGACGATTAAAACAATATATAAAATGAATTTACAAAACTAAACTGGATGTTGATCCTGATCCTGAGTTCGAAAAAGTGGTTGTTATAAAGTGGTCTATCTTCGTTTGTACGTATTTATGTATGTATAAATGAATATGAAATTCACAGCTCAATAATGAAAACTTGCAAGAAGTTAAAATTAAACATTTCGTTTGGGTATCAACAGAGAAGTTAACCGGAAATAAAATTTAATATTAACTTTTATTTATTTACGTATTTTGGGGTCCTGTGAACGTATTATCAAAATATCTCAAAAAAAAAGAAGGTTAAGTCACAGTAATCTTTGGTATTAATTTAGGCCCTCACACCGCTTCAGACACGAATATTTCGAGCAAAAATCTATCAACCGAAAGTGCGATTTTACTGAACGGTTTTTTATTTTCAGTTTTTCACGACTTTTCCAATGAATTTTCTTTAAACATCAATTACTATCGACACATATAAATGCCTATCACTTTTATTCAACCAAAATACCTATCACTTTTGGAAAATTAATTTTTGAGTGTTCTGGGGGAATTGTAGCGTTGTTATGCTTTTCTCTGGAGCACCATTTCAGTATAATATATGGCTATACAATTATTTAATACATATTAGAAGCTATGAAAGAATTCCATATTTGTAGAAAGTGGATTTTTCGGTCGAGCAATTTTGCAAGATAGGATTTTGAGTTTTTTGGAATTTTCCCCTATAACGTTTACGATTTTTTTTTTAAACGTGGAATGCTTGCTGCATAGATAGACAAGTATTAATTTTATTAGACACATTTATCCGGAAAAAATTGTCCTTAGGTGGTACTGAGGCGGATCTGTGACGTTAAAATTCAAACGACATCGTTTTGCCTCTGTCGTTTTTCATTTTTATATATGACTGTGTTAAGAGGAGGAGTAAGTGGAAGTCGTGTGAGTGTTCACAGTAGATTTTATTTCATGTCTATGGGCTGTATAGCCCATATATCAACACAAATAAATATTATTATAATTATTATTTGTCTGTGGGGAGGGAAACCCTACGCTATCCAAAGCCTCACTGGGCCCCCATATAGCTACCCCAAGAAAAACAACAACAAACTGGGTCTAGAACAAAAATCCAGATCCGGATCTAATCCATCTAAGATTCATCACAGTGCTAATAAATCGGACAATAACCTTAAGCGGAAATAGCCTAAGCTCTTCCACAAACATCCAATTCCGACCAAAGGTCCTGAACATAATTTCCTCACAACCCAGGCAATTAGTTATAAGATGGATGGGTGTTTCCTTCTCTGTCTCACAGACTCTACAAAATGAATCCGGCATAAGCCCCATTATGTAGAGATATCTCCTTAAACCACAATGTCCAGTAAGAGATCCAACCAGATGCCTGAGAGCGCTCCGTGAAAAATAAGCAACGTCTCACTAATGGTCTTGTCCGGACCCCCGATGAGCATTTGGACTGCCGAAAACCAACTAAGCTGAATGCTGTGAAGCTGTCGATGTCTGGAAGCCTGACAGACATATGCTAGAAGACACACCAATAGCAAGCTCGGGACCATCGAAAGGAAGAGAAGCGCCTAATTTGGCAAGCCTATCCACCTCCTCATTCCCTAAAATCCCCAAGTGACCTGCCACCCAGACTAGAAGCACATCCTTCAGAGAAGAAAGCTCTTCCAGTCTTTTAGAACATTCATAAATAAATAAAGAAATAATAATTATAAAATTGGTTATTAAAAAAAATAAATAAATAAATAAATTGCAAGATTTTAGTAAAGTTACAATAAAATAAGATTTTCTTTATATACAGGTTACAGGAAACCATTCTGTGAAATAAACAATACTGAGTCGTCTTTTGTCTTATTTCCTAACAAAATTTTTTTTCGTTTTCTCTTCAATGTTGGCCACTATTGTTATATCCCCTGTAATCTTTCTTTATATTTGTTTCATTTTCTTTCTATCAATTTTGTTTAACCCAAGGATAGGAATTGCTAGAATTCCTTATAAATTTATATTTGTGAAAAGTCTACAATTGTAAATAGGAAACTACTTTTATTTTATTATTCGTATCTGTGGGGAGGTTCCATACCCTACGCTATCCAACGTCCAACTGTTCCCCTTCCCCACTAAAAAAAAAATAACAAACCGGATCTAGAACGACGATGCAGACTCGGGTCTAACCCATCCTAAACTTCACCTCAGTCAGAACAAAACGGATCATAAGGTTAAAGGGAAATAGCTCTTCCACAGATGTACTGTTCCTACCTGCAGATATCTGTGTACCCACAGATATGCTGTTTTGAATCAAATTTCCTCACAACCCAACAATCTGTCTTAAGTTGGATTTATGTTCCTTTCAGCGTAATGGGATCCGAATCATTATAGATTCATTAGGATGCGAAGAGCGAAGAAAACACAAACTGCAAGGACTTTAGAATAGAAGTTAGTAGCGAGATATATATATATAGAGAGAGAGAGAGAGAGACAGACAGACAGGCTGGCTGAATGATGAGAGAAGGTTGCTGACCGTTTGTAAATTCATCGTAAACTTTCCTGAAATGTACACTATTTATATGAATTGAAATGTCCCTTGCTAGTCTGTCCTAGATGGTGGAGTAACTAACTTTTTTGATTCATTTTTGTGTTTCTCCGCTCTTCGGATCCTATGAATCAATAATCATTATAGATTCATTAGGATGCAAAGAGCGAAGAAAACACAAACTGCTAGGACTTTACAATAGAAGTTAGGTAGCGAGATATATAGGTATATATATATATATATAGAGAGAGAGAGAGAGAGAGAGGAGAGAGAGACAGAGAGAGACAGAGAGAGACAGAGACAGACTGGCTGAGTGATGAGAGAAGGTTGCTGACCGTTTGTAAATTCATCGTAAACTTTCCTGAAATGTACACTATTTATATGAATTGAATTGTCCCTTCCTAGTATGTCCTAGTTAGTGGAGTAACTAACTTTTTTGATTCATTTTTGTGCTTCTCCGCTTTTCGGATCCTATAAATCCATAATGATTTGGATCCCATTAC
The DNA here is from genome assembly GCA_011037195.1 of Triatoma infestans. Lineage (NCBI taxonomy): Eukaryota > Metazoa > Arthropoda > Insecta > Hemiptera > Reduviidae > Triatoma > Triatoma infestans. The sequence continues at coordinate 9,511 of JAAEAF010013143.1, forward strand.
TTTTCTCAGTTTCACAAAGTCACGAACAAAAGGAGTTTGGATCCTTATTTTATAGAGAGGTGTCTCCTTAAACCTCAATGCTCAGTAAGAACGATCCAACAAGATACCTGTGAGAGGTCCATGAAAGACACACTTTTAATATGTTGCCTTCGAAATGGCAACATATATTTATTTTCTAGAGGATTATTATCAATTCTTCACTTTTTACATATATTATAGTAAATTTGCTCTCAAACGTTGGTTGGCCGGAATGCAGAGTGATCATGAACTAGATCCGCGGTTCTGTGTGATGATTAATGTTTCAAACATCTTGTTATTAAAACACACACAATTATATCTAAAGTATTATTATTTTCGACTGTTAAATTATCTTAAATTCAAATTGAACTAACAAATTTTTTTAAAATTCATTATATTTTTGTAAAATAAAAATTGTTAAAAACTTAAAATTTAAATGCCAGTGTAAGTCATAAAGTCCCGATAACTTTAGGGGAGTTTTTGGTTTATGTACGGTACATAGAATAATATTGAAATTTCACCGCGATGTCCATTCTCATCGATGTGGAAAAACAGGACAGTTTCCTAAAGTTACTGCTAAACGTGACCTAGATGGTGTTGATATTTGAGCATGTTATTTTAGAGCTTATTGAATACAATTTATCTACTAGCGTTACGTATTAGGCAGAGATGTTAGATCACTCTTACGCAGATTTAGAGTTCATATTGCTGCTGGAGGAGATCATTTTGAACAGAATTTGAAAAAAATAAACTTGTTAAACAGAGTTCTGTTTAAAAACAACTTTTTTAAAAATTGATTTCAGCTGTTCACCTTTCATTGGCTGTGCTTCAGTTTGGAAGCATTTTCGCACCTATTGTTGTGGTGGTTGCTTCCGCAGAGCTGGAAAG
>JAAEAF010013144.1:0-24099 GCA_011037195.1 Triatoma infestans
TTTTTATTTATTTTATTTTTCTTTATATGCTAGATTGATACTTTTGCTTTGTATTACACTTTATTTATTTATATTGTATTTATTCTTAAGGGAGCTACTCCCAGAATAAAAAGTTCTTCTTCTTCTTCATCCCACGGATTTTTCTATATTCGTAATAGAAATCATGGTATAACTCCATAGAAGTCATGGTGTAAGAAAAAAACTCAAGTGAATAGTATTACGTATCAGTGCGAATGGTAACAGTAAAAAATGGCATCCTTTTTGAAGGATTTTAAGCACCTATATACTTTTAAGCACTATATATTTAATGTTCAATGTTCACAATTATTTTTTTTCTCATTGTAAATATAACAACTATCAAAACAACTTAATTTTAAAAAGTTTTACATGTAAATAGGTAGAAATATGAAAGAATAATATATTGAACCAGTGGCGGCTACTGGTATTCGCGATTGCGCGACTGAACCCCCCGGCTATTTGAAAAAAATAAAAAATAAACTAAAAATGTAACAAGTTATCATATGTTTATTACTTTCTCTTATTTTTATTTCATATTTCAATTTCAAAAAACTATTTTCATTTTTATTTATATTAGTTTCAAACTTTAGTCACAGTAAAAATAGTATATATTGCCTGATATCAAATTTCAATCAAATCCATGTAAATAAATAAAATGAATGATGTGAAAAAAATAATTTGTTTGTCAAATCCGAGGAGAACCAGACATAAAAGAATAGGAACGTATATCAGTATAGGAGCTCACTCTAATGTGTTGTTTAATGTATTGTGCATTTTTGTACGATTGTAGTATAATGCATACACATATCAGGAGATGTATAAAATATAGGAAGTTGGGGGTTCACAGTTCGGCATCGCGCTGGAGAATTTAATATATATATATATATATGTATATATAAAAAATTTCTTTGTGTTAGTATAGAAAAGTGTATATTCCTTATTACTTTTTAATATAAGAGTGGGTTACAAGCGCGATGAACATTACTTACGATCTTACGAACGAACTTACCCGATCTTACCTGGAGTTAAAAAAGTTGTTTTTAGCAAATGTATTGTGTTGGTGTGTGTGTGTGTGTGTGTGTGTGTGTGTATGTATGTATGTGAAGAGCATAGCTCAAAAACGAAAAAAGTAGAAAGTTGAAACTTGATATTCCGTTTTTACTGCATCTGACCCTAAGTTATCTGTCAAAATTCTTCAATCGGAAGTACCACTATACTAGTTTGTTTTTTTTTACTTTTTTGCCATTTTCTCAAAAACGGCTCCGATGATTTTCTTCAAACTTGGTATATCAACTACCTATACAAAGAGCTACAACTTTTATTTGAAACATTTCTCTGGGAAAATTCATTTAAGGACAGTATGGGCGAGGGGGTGGGGTTAGGTTTTCAGCTAAAGTGCTATTTCAGTTTATTAGATAATTCCGTATTCAAACAGTGTTAATTACAATTAAATATGTTGTTGAAATTCCGAGTTTGAAAAATCGGATAACCGGAAGTGCCGCTTTACCCCTTTAACTTTACCACTTTACTAAATGATTTTTTCACTTTTTCGAGATTTTCTCAAAAATTGCTCCGACGATTTTCTTGAAACTTCTATATAATCTAAACATACAATGATGTATAAATATTATTTAAAACATTTGTCTGGTAAAATTCATTTAAGGGCACTTTTAGGGAAGGGATGGGGTTATATTTTTCTCTAAAGTACTCTCATAGTTGATTATACAATTCTATCATCCAAACAAAATTAATTAGAAATAAATAGATGGGCGAAATTCTGAGCTTCAAAAAAATGGTAAACCGGAAGTGCGTATTTACTGAACAGTTTTTTCAGTTTTCGACGGTTCCATTAAATTTGGTACACTAACTATAAAATTTTGAGAACTTGTGTGAGTGTATCATACCAGATTTTTTGTGATTTGATGTGCCTGTGCCAATGTGTGGATTTTTATATATTGTTTTTATATAAATAAAAATTTGATGTTGGTATTTTGGTAGTTAAAACATCACTAAGATATATGACCCAGCAAAGAATCAATGCTAACTCATTGACATTTGATTTGAACCGAAACACTTTATTTAGATAATACAAATTTATAAGTTAATCACTTAATTTTCGAACTCAAACGGTACAACTCTTTTTTTTCGCAGTTTTTCTCTGGCTGCATAGTGACAGATTTATTGTTAATTTAATATATTTAATTGTAGGGGAGGAATGCAAGTTTTTACCTGGCTCCTGGCTTACTTCATGATTTCTATCTAGCCAAGCTACTAATAATGATAGGTAATGTAAGTATTTAAAAAAAAAAATGTTGAACCCCCACATATCCAAGTCAGGAGCCGCCACTGTATTGAACTTTAAAATGTATTCAATTGAAAATAAGTTTTCATCATTCTATATCATGTTAATTAAATTCATAAAAGAAAATAATTTAATATTTCTAAAGAAAATAAGTTACTTTTAATTGTAAAAATATTTTTTCTCAAGTTTTTTAATTAATTATTTATCTATTTATTCTAAATGATTATGCTAAAAATTTTTTTACTTGTATATTTTTGTATTACTGCCATGGACAACAAATTCATAAATTCATTCTGTTCCTCTCTCTGCTTCGTTTTAAAATGACACAAGAAGATATTATCGCTAGCTAGTTTGCAACATCACCATCGCTAGCTTTCAGCATCCTTAGCTAACTCTCAACAAGACCATCACTAGCTGCTACAGCATGAGCTAGTTTTCGTCATCACTGCTAGCTTTCAACAACACTGGCTAGCTCGCAACAGCATCATCATTGCTAGCTTTCAACATCACTGGCTAGCTCGCAACAGCTTCTTCACTAGCTTTCTGCATCAAAAGTGTGTCTCCATTAACTTAGCTAGCTTCTACAACCCAGGCTAGCTGCAACAAACTCGTAGCCAAACAACATGTGCTACAAACGCACACACACACACACACACACACCCGCACGCGCATATTTTTCACATACGGCAAATTTCTTCAAGAGAGGGGATGATGTAACGGCAACCAATAGAATAGAATCGGGGGGGGGTTGAGCCTCATTCCACTGCGACCTACAAATTGAGGTCTATTGTGGATCCCCTTAAGTTACAGAACAGCCCCCAGCCTTGCCCTCCTAATCAATCCTAGCAAAGCTGAGAGCGGCTCCGTCATGATCTTCTATCCACCCCTTGATAGAAGTTTGGATGAGGCTCCTGGACAAGCCGCAGAAGGGTTCGGGGCCTATAAAGGTATCCTGCGAGCCCCCCCTCGCTAGGGCATCCGCCCTCTCATTGCCCAGGAACCCCGCATGTCCCGCCACCCAGGCGAGTGTCAGTTTATTCCGAGTACCCACCGCGGTGAGGGCAAGTAGGCAGTCCCACACCAGTCTTGAGACCATTTGGTGTGAGGAAAATGCCTTCAGGACGTCCTGACTGTCGGAGTATATGGCCACTCTTCTACCCACTATCCCTTGCCTTATATTTTCTCCCTAGCGCAGAGTTGTAACGCCACGACTTCAGCCTGAAAGACCGTGGCATACTTCGCTAGGCTGGCCTTAATTTTAACTTTAGGCCTGGCCCCGTAGACCCCAGCACCGACCCCAGTCGGAGTTTTGGATCCATCTGTATACCAGATCGAGTTACCGAGCAGGGGTGGGTCGCAGCCCCATTCGCCTCTGCTCGGTATGACAATATGGAAGTTCCTTTCGAAAAAATACTTAGGAACCATCCTATCCGTTGGCATCCCCAGAAGATAGTCCGCCTTGATTTCCTCAATCAACCTCTGGTTATTACGATCATGCCTAGAGGTGATGGGAGGCGGCCCCTGCAGGAGCCTATGTATTCCCATTCTGGCTTCGCCTAGAACGAGAATGTGTAATGGTGGCAGATTGAGGAGGACTTCCAACGCCGCAGTCGGGGTGGTCTTCATGGCCCCCGTAGAACCAAGGCATGCTCGCCTTTGGATCCCACCGATCCTTTCCACTGCCCCCTTCTGCAACGTTTTGGTCCACCAAACTACCGACCCATATGTAACCATGGGTCTGATGATCCTGGTGTAGATCCATAGTGACAAACTTGGGCGCAAGCCCCAGTTTCTCCCACAAAGCCGTCTGCATCAATTAAATGACGCATCGGCTCTGTGATAAATTTTGTCAATGTGTTGATTCCAAGTGAGTCTTCGGTCGAAAGTAACGCCAAGGTACTTCGCCTCCGTCGCAAATGGAATCAAAGTGTGCCCAAATAATGGAGGCCTAAGGCCTTCCAGCTTGTGGCGCAATGTGAAAGGAACTATTATAACGGCAACCAAAGAGAGATCAGCAATAAAAGAGAATAAAGGGAAGAGAAACAAACCCAACCACTCTCTTGAACTGGAGTGGGAGAAACTGTATGAATACAGCGACGGACAGTCCAGAGATACAGTTCAATACAGTTAAATACAGTTCATACAATCAATCGCAACGTGTCATTACCCATTTTCCACTCTACCATACAGTATCATTACAAGAGTAAAGTCCAGGCAAACAGTGTCACTCATTATTATTATTATTATACATAGTTAACCAGTGTTAACCCAGTCTTCTTATTTCATCAACCAGGCCCAAATTTTCTCCACCTAACTCATCCATTATATGTAGAAGAGGAAATGCGAGGCATAAATCATTATTTCGGTGGCGAAGAAAATATCGCCACAACGTAATAAAATTCTATAACTGACACTTATAAAAAGCGCCGGTAAGTTTTTATTATAATAATTAAATCATCTTATTCCAAAGAAGTAAATGATGTCTTTCAAAGAAATATATAATTCAATTCATAATTAATAAATATTAATATTATTTATTACAAAATATCAATTGCTGCATTCTGACCATTATTTTTTTTTTTTAATTTCTTTTCTCCATTTGTAAGAATTTATTTTCTTTCATGTTTAATATTACTTTGCAATTAGTATTTATAATTTTCAGTTTTTCTGAAGATACCATAATTCCTTGATTTATGTAAATAAGTATATTATTAAATAAGATGATTTCTTTTTGCACAAGATATGTTTTTCTTTTCGTACTTTTATTTCTTGTCATTAAATTTATTTTATATTTGTTAAATAAAGGAGAAACCTATGCTTTTTATATTTTGAAACATTGATTTTATTTATTTTTTAAACTTATAAAATTTTTATTTATTAATTTATTCCTATTTTAATTATTTACAAGCAGCAGTATGAGTTCGACAACAGTAATTTTATTACATTAGTGAATTACATGTCCTTGAAGAATGAGGTGTGCAACCTATTAAAGAAAATTAAAGCAATGGAAATCTTTGTTGTTCAAGTAGAGGAAATATCCTTCCACTTCAGGAAGCTTCCTAGATATTTAGCAGCCATTGATTCTACTGTAACGGTTCTATTCCCTCCAGTGACACAGCAAGTGGTGGCCACTCAAGATCGGTGGCACCAACAAGATGCGGCCACTACCCGCGCCATTAAACTTTATAAATCGAGTATTAGTTACAATGGCCGATTAGGACCAGTCTTTAGACATATTTCCGGCTGATGATAAGAATAGGTCAAGTAAGAAGGATTTGTTAAGGGCGGCCAGCGATTTATTCAGTGATAGCTCTCTGGTTTGGTATGGTTCAAAGAGAAATAAACTCAAGGCCTGGGCCATTGTATACAAGTTAAGACAAACCTTCCTTGACGTTACCCATTACCATTTGCTTTTGGAGGAGTTCCGAAAGAGAACGCAGGGTTCTCAAGAAAGTCTAGCAGTGTATGCTGCAAAAATGGTCGTTTTATATTCGTCTTACAAATCCTTTAGCCGAAGGATAAAAGCATCTACTAAAGAAGCATTTCTCGTGTCCATAAAGAACCGTTTGGGATCATCAGTCTTACCTTTGATGCAGTGAATTCACAAATGGTCAGACATTGATTCTGAAGAGTTTCTAGAAAAGCTGAAAAAAAAAATAGGTCATTAATAATTATGTAAATTTAAGAGAAAGACGTATGAGTGTTCCACACCAGATTTTTTTCTTTTTTTAATTTTAATTATGAAAATTTTCACAAAAAATAATTACAATCAATTCAAAATAATTGCATAATATTGTTACAGATGGCATATTTATTTACATAGTTTTGTAATACAAGAGCATAAAAATCATATACTTAAATAATAAAATTATCTGACTCAATTTGACACAAAAGAAGGCCAGATATTTCGAAACCATGTTTTCTTTTTTTTTTAAATTTACAACGGCAGCATAAGCAAATAGAAAATGTGTTGTAAAAAAAGTTTACACAATAAATAAAAAAAGAAGAAAAAATAAAATAAAATAAAAATAAAAATTACAGAGTTGAGAAACTACCCAATGGTAGCACGCCAATCAACTTTGTCACTCACAGTCACCAGCACTGACAGTAGAGAGGATGTCGCAAGGCCACTTGCGTTTAAGCCGTCTAGGAGGGTTGTGGAATTTCTTGTATCTAACTTTAGTTACTTGTGGTAGGAAAGGAATTTTTAAATCACTGTGGATGGTTTGATTGGAAACGTAAATAAGGAGCGTTAACTATTTTTTGAAGGATCTTGGATTGTAGGGATTGGATGCGAATGATTGGTTGGAACGCTTGGCTGAACCCCACAGTTTGATGCCATATGTCCAAATGGGTTTGATGAGTGAAGTATAAGTTAATCGTTTGTTTTGTAGTGACAGTCTAGATCTTCTGTCTAGGAGTCGTTTTAGTTGTCTATAGCGAGTGTTCATTTCTTGTCTTTTGAATCGAGTGTGGGGGTTCCAAATAAGTCTTTTGTCGATGTACATGCCAACGTAGCGGATGAGATCAGAAACTGGAAGAGGAGACTGGTTGTAATAGAGTAGAGGAGAAGTAATTCTTCCTAGGGTAAAGGTAACATGTTGATTTTTACTTTCGTTCAATTGGATTTTTTCATTTTTTAAACCATCCCTCCAAAATAGTGAGATGATTCTGAATATTTCTATGTGATATCATTGTGTCGGGGTCTCGAGGAGAGTATAGCAGTATCATCTGCATAGGTGGAAAGGAAGAGATTTTAGAATTAGTCGGAATATCTGTTGTGTAAACTGTGGATGCTCCCTTGCGGGACATCTGCTTGGACCAATTTGGTAATTTCAAAATCATAAATTGAAATAAATGTATCCCATAAATGGTTGGAATTGTAGGGAAAAAAAATCGTCTCTCCACTGCATGTTGTTAATCAGTGAGAAATTTCCATTCTTCAACTAGATATTTTTATAAAGGTGATCTAAAAACTACATATTAATTTTCCACTGAATTATAAATAATTATAATTTTTTTTTTTTATTATTAATTCATTCGTTTTCCTTTTGCATATTCTTGTGGATTTTTAATTAGCTTTACTAAATGAAATATAAGTACCAAGGCATTGAGAATAGAGAAGAAGTTTCTAACATTAGTGCATCACACAAGAGAAGGGGCCCACTTCTAAAGTGAACTCACTCTTCAAGTAATTTTAATTAGGCTGGCAGAGAGAATATTCTTTGTTTTGTTTTGACAATAGACTGAAATTGCAATTACTTTTCTTTCTTCTTACACTGAAGCGTGTTGCCTTCATTTCTCTGTGATCTATACTTCATTTTACCATTGTTGACCTTAAAAAGAGGAAAATTTTTCCTTCTAATGCATACCATATTAATTTATTTCAAGTTTATACCTCGTAATATTAGATTAAATAATTTAGAAATGTAGTTTCATATATATTTATATTAATTGATGATACAGATTAATTAGTGAATGTTTGGTCACTCTCGTATTATAGAAACTTTATCATTATCATTGTTAATAATACTAAATATTTAAAACTAAATAAATGAAAAAAAAAAATAATTATTTATTTTTATTTATTTATTTATTTATTTGTGTCTGCATAAGGAATACATTTCATTCCCTTGGCAGGGAGTTTGTCTTGTTTACAATATATATGTACAATTACAAAAAACAATTAACGAATATAAAAAATAAAATACAAATGTAACTTTTACAAGAAATAAAAGAAACGAAAAAAATCAAGAAAACAGAACAAGTAACTTCTAAAATTCTGAAAGTACAAAACTTCTTATTTTAACAGACTGATTAAATCAGCCTTTTGTTTATCTAAAATTATAGCTATTGTTTATCTGTTGAATTGAGTCAATGGTAAAAAGTTGTTCGAAATTATCTTTATCTGAAATACCTGGAGAGCAATATTGATTTAAAAAGAAAGATCTGATTGGATTTAGGGCTTGACAGTGGAACAGGAAGTGAAACAAATTATCTGGCGATTTTAAATCACATAACAAGCAAACGTTATCAGAATCAAACGTATAAAAAGAATTATTAATATGTAGCCTGGCATTGTTTATATTTGAAAGGCGAAGCTGGGAAATCACTCTTATTTTCTTTATTTTGCAATTCATTTCTAAATACAATTCTCCCACTCCAAAATTTGAAACAAGCCTAAATAAATTATTGTATACTATTTAGAATATTTTCGACATCTTCGCTATGGAGTTTATTAGTAAATTTATTTATTATATTATTTTTTTCTTTTCTAATGATCAGCGGGTCTTGTGTTATAAAGGTGTCCAAACTATTGATTGATTCTAACGATTTTTCCAGATAGTTTATTAATCCAAATTTTTTAGTAGATGTAGCATTATTCAAGAATAAAGTGTTGTAACAAACGCGGGGTAAACGGAAGTTCTCCATTTCTAGTAAATTGATTATAAAAGAAATTATGGCTTTCAGTACGGTTACTTTGATTGGTGTGATTCCGTATTCCATACGGACAAATGAATTAGGTGTTGTTTTAGGTAGATTATACAGACTTTTTATACATTGAAGCTGAACTCTTTCCAGTTCGTCTAAATATCGATATGCCCAGATTTCGCACGTATACAGCAAGTAGGTTTTATTATTGAATTTAATAATTTTAACCTTGAGTTATGTTGGGTGGCTATTGCGTTCATTAAAATATTTTTGACTTTGTTAGTGGCCAGTTTCCCCATAGACACAAAGTGCTTGGAGGCTTGATAGAATTTTCCAGTAGAGGAGAATGGAATGCCAAGATAATGAAATGATTGAACTATTTCGATTGGATGTTGACCAGCGTAGAGTATCCTTTTAAATTTTTTTGGACGGGTAGATTTTGAAAAATATAAAATTTTAGTTTTAGCAGTGTTAACAGTAAGTTCATTAAGCTTACAGTATTCCTCCAGTATATTCAGTTTTTCATTAATATCTATTATGGAGTTCGCAAAAATAACTATGTCGTCCGCATATGCCAGCATAAGGAGTTTATTATTACCGTCTAAACGTACGAGGGTTGCATTTTTCGAATAGAAGAACTGTAATAAATCTGAAGTGAATAAATTAAAAAGAAGGGGGGGAAAGTGGGTCACCTTGTAGGACGCCAGTGGTTATGTTTATGTTTGGGGTATAATTCATTAGTGATAAAACGCGCATTTTTGCGGACTGGTAAAATGATTTTATAATGTTAATTATTTTTAGGCCGACACCAAGTTTAAGCAGCTTGGACCATAAAAGATTGTGTGAAACCGTATCAAAGGCTTTCGAAAAATCTACGAAAATTCCAAAAAAAGGGTTACCTTTATTTAATTTAACGTCAATTAAGGTTGAAAGAATAAATAAATTATCCTGGCAGCCCCTTCCAGCTCTAAAACCAGATTGTATTTCTGGTAATAAACAGGAATTTTCAGCCCAATTTATCAGCCTTTTCGAAAGAATTGAAGTGAATATCTTGGGCAGACTGTTCAAGAGGGCTATGCCCCTATAATTAGATGGGTTGGAAGGGTCGCCTTTTTTATGTAGCATCTTCATGTCTACACAAACCATGAATCGGGAACCTCTTCTTTCCTCAAAATAGTATTGAACATATTTATAATATAATGCATCCAAGAGGGAGGTAGGTTGCAGTAAAATTCGTAAGGAATAAGATCTCTACCAGGGCTTTTATTGGTTTTACATTTGGATATAATTAAGTGAAGTTCAGAAAGCTCTATATTTCGTTCTAAGTCATAATTAATATAATTAAAAGAAGGGGGGTATATAATTAAATTATTTTTTGGGATAGAGTAAAAGTCATTAAAATATTTAGTCCAGGTGTCCAGATTCACATGAGGCTTTTCATGTTTTTGTTTTTAATGTTGATTCCCGCACCGCTAACCAAAATTCTTTGGAATTTTTCACGTTGAATATCTTTTCAATCTTCTGATTTATTTTTTCTTTCTTTTTAATTTTTATTAAATTACAATATTTTTTATGTAAATCAATAAATTCCAAGAACACATTTTCGCTTCTATTTTTCTTCCATTCCTTATATTTTTTATTGACAATTCTTTTAGCATTTGAACATTCCGCGTCGAACCAATCATTTCTACTTTGTTTAAAATTACTTACATGTGTACACCGAGTTAAATTCACCATATTTAAGTACTTAGCAGAATTACTTATAGCGTAATTAAGATTTTGATAAGATCTGGATTTTAAATCTTCTGGATTATTACTATTATAATATAAATTTCTGTTTTCATTCATGCTTAAATGATATGCATTCTTTAAAATATTGGACCATTTATATTTTGTGATAGAAGTGTTTACAATGAAATTCGTCTCAGTGGCTTGTTGTTGAGGGCGGAGTCCAGGTAAACTTAGTTTTAATAAACAAGACAGATGGTTAAGGAAGGGGAAAATATTATTATTTACTGTTAAATCTGTGCATATATCTAAACTACTAATATTGCCCCAAACCAAATCTATTTTCAAGTACTGCGTCCTTGTTGGGAAATGAAAGTGAACTGTGCCGGGAAATCATTTGGTGAGCGACCATTAAACACTATCATACCACTCTCTTCCATCATTTCTACCAATTTCTTTCCCCTCTTATTAAAAATTGAATCTAAAGAGTCACGGTAAGAAAATAAACATGAATTTTCAGTTACTTCACTAGATAATTGATTTGAATGGCCTATATGTGAATTAAAATCGCCACCTAGTATAACAGGTTACTCTCCATATTCCCCAGACAAATCTTCTATTATTTCCGTCAAAGTATCTAAGTATAAATCATACATTTTACCGGGTCTCCAGTAAATTAACCCCAATATAATAATATTAAAGCCTTCAGCTAATTTCAAAATAATTAAAAAGTCATCTCTATATAAAATGTTCACAATGAAATTCAAATTTTTATTTAACAAAATTAGCAAACCGCCACTGGGGCGGCCCTGCGATTTATCTTTTACCGCTTTAACTGAATATAATTCAAAATTATTTAAGAAAGTCGGGATTTTAGGTCTATCACCGATGTCCCAAGTTTCAGAGAAACAGAGAATGCTATATTTTGTTAAAAAATTCTGTGATGAAATATCAAAATTATTTAGAGAGTCGAGCCCATTTAAGTTTTGAAAAATTATGTTTAAATTTGAGGGACTTACAGAATTTATTAAATTACATCTAATTTCAAATGTGTTATGTTGGACAGGAACCTTCAGCTGATGTAGTTGTTGTTGTTGTAGTGTAGTAGAGTTGTTACTTTCCTTGTGAGAGAGAACTTGTTTGACGAAAAAAGTTATGGAGAGTGGCAGAGCCAGCTGGTTTTAGTTTCCTTTTCTTATAAGACGCTCTTGAAGATTCCGAAACGTCAGTGTCTAAATCAGAAATTTCCACCTCGTCTATAGATTTACTAGATCTCCTAATGTTGAACATTTCCCTTTCAGTGAGCAAATGCAAATCCTCCTCACACTGAATAACCGTAGGTTTTGAATTTTCTGAGACTTTTATAAATAATTTATAATTTTCAACCAAACGAATTTTATTAAGTTGTTATTTTTTAGGATTTTTGCTTTCTTAAAAAGTGCGGAGTGAAAAGGTGACATATTTTCAGAGAAGTAAATTGGGTTTTTCTGAGACAGATCTGTTATTATATCCGTGGTTACATTAAAGTTAATACTTTTCAGTGACTTCATGAATTCTTCTTTGTCACTTTGCTTTAAAAATTTTAACATAATAGGAGCAGGGTACTCTGTATTTTTTAATTTCAATCTGAAATACTCAATATTGTTATTATTATAATTAAAGTTGATGTGTTTGCAAATGGCATCGATTATTTCTCCTAAATTTTCACCTTCAACCACAGGCACATTAGTTATTCTTATTGCGTTATAACGTGTTAGTTGTTCGATGTTATTAAGTTTCGATTTCATGTGGAAATTTTCTTGTTTTAGCAGGATATTGTCTTTTTTCAGATTTGTGATATCTTTTTTATTATTAATAGTTTCTTTTTGCAAAGATGAAAGTGTTTCTTTCAAAATTTTTTCTGATAAATCAACTTTATTAATAATTGCTTTATTTTCTTCTCTCACTGATTTTATGTCAGCACACATTGCATCAATGCGAGATAATAATAAGTTCAACAAGCTGTCCCCACTTACCTCGCTAAGACAACTCCCACCTGCACTACTTTGTGTTTCGGCCATATCTCCCAGCACTGTTATCTTTTAAATTAATACTGTTTTCACCAAATTCACAAAATGTATTAAATTAATTTTTGTAAGAATAGTCAATTTTAATAAAGTTACATTTAAATAATCTCTGTGCAAAAAAATCACTTCTTTCAAAGCACTTTAAACCACTAAAAATTTAGTTTATTTGAAGAGCAAATTACGAACGTGTTGCCTGCACCAAACACAAGGTCAAACTCGAAAAAAAAAAAAAAATCAATAAAATAAAATATTTATATTTTTGTATATTCTTTATTGGCTTTGTAATTTTTGTTCAGACTCTCTGAAGATTGCAAAGAAATTTGCCGAAACGTCAGTTAAAAATTTGGAAAAGAGTTTCTTTTGTGACCGAAAATTGAACTATCTGATATAATTAAATTGTTCACTATAGGAAGGTTATTACATTAACAGAACCTTTTTAAAAAGTGATAAAGGGGACCTATTAATTAATTTTGTGGTTTTATGTAAGATTTTTTTTAATTAACTTTATATTTTTTACTTTTTCATTACTCCAAGTAAGAGGAAGTATTGTAATCATGTCAAATTTTCGATATCGAGTTTGCACCAAAAATATCCGTTTTGAGGTCCCCTGAGCCCCCCAAAAAAAGTGGTTTGATGCGTGAGTGTGTGTATGTGAACTGCCTAGCTCAAAAACGAAAAACCGTAGAAAGTTAAAACTTGATATTCCGTTTAGGTATCGCCATAGGACTTGACAGTACTTTAATCTGTCAAAATTCCTCAACTGTAAGTACCACTTTGCTAGTTGTTTTTTTTTTTTTTTTTTACTTTTGCGATTTTCTCAAAAATGACTTCGACGATTTTTTTAAAAAATTGTTATATTAACTAAACATACAAAGAGCTACAACTTTTATTTGAAAAATTTCTCCGGTAAAATTCATTTAAGGGCACTTTTGGGGGGACGGGTGGGATTAGATTTTCCTCTCAAGTGCTATTTCAAGTTATTATACAATTCTGTCATCTAAAGAATGTTAATTAGATTTAAATATGTGGTTGAAATTCCGCGTTTATAAAACAATCGGATGACCGGAAGTGCTTTTACATTACCAATTTACAAAATGATTTTTTTTTTTTTTTTCACTTTTTCGCGATTTTCTCAAACATGGCTCCGACAATTTTCTTGACACGTTCTATATAAGCTACACATATAATGATCTACAACTTTTATTTGAAACATTTCTCCGGGAAAATTCATTTAAGGATACTTGGGGGTGCTATTTCAGTTTACTATACAATTCTATCATCTAAATAATATTAATTAGAAATAAATAGATTGCCAATAATCCGAGTTTAAAGAAAATTAGTAAACCGGAAGTGTGTTTTTACTGAACAATTTTTTTCAGTTTTTTTTTGTGATTTTCTCCATAAAAACACCGACGAATTTCATTAAATTATTTATACTAACTATAAAGTTTTTCAATAACAATTTTTAAAACCGGAGTAAGAGAAAGTTGTGTGAGTGTTTTACACCAGATTTTTTTTTTTTTTTAATGATAATACAATTAATTGAAATTTGTAATATTTCTAATTGATATTAATAAAATTCTATTATTAAGTGGAAGTTTTGCAAAATTGAGATCGTAACAAATTTACGAAATTGTGTATTCAATCGTATTCAATATATTTTGAGTGACCCTGCGTACGAAAGTAATTTTTAGTGAATGAAGGTATGTTTTTAAGTATGTATGTGCGTGTACAGAATCCCTCAAAACTGAAAAATCGTTGCAAGCTCAAATTTCATATTCCGGTTAGGTAATATCCGGAACTGCATCAATCAACAATTTTTCAGATAGTTTTTTGTGATTTTATGAAACATTTTTCCGGAAGTAATGTTTTCTGACTTTGCAGAATAGCTTTTTTTTTTGTGAGTTGTTTGGAATTTTCTCGTAAACTGTTCCAACGATTTTTCTTCAAACTTGGAATGCTAACTGCACAGACATATAAACCTATTAGTTTTATTTCAAACATTTGTCCGGAAAAATTGAGTGTAACAGGAGATCTGTGAGTTTGATTTAAATTTAAATTGTTGTTAGAAAACTATGCGATGAGATTGAGGCAGAGGACGCTATCGTGAATACAGTATAATCCCCCACCACTTTTATAATATTGTAACGCAGCCACTGGTGCCATCTAGGAGAGAAAGCAAGCACTACTCGTTCTCCTACTGGCCGTTAGGAAGCGCTGGCAGCACGCTGTAGCTCTTTCTAGAAGAATCGAGAAAGTCCTAGACCCTCCGGTATAAATAGTGGGTCAACTGAGAGTTTGCAGTGTTTCTTGTTACTAAGTGTTCGTTTGTGAGAAGTGTATAAAAAGTGAATAAAGTGTACTTTTGTGGTTTAAACTGTGAATTCATAATTATTAAGTGTTGTATTTATAATTTATTGTGTAAAACAATAAATTGGTGTTTTTCTTATTGAAGTGTAGAGTATTTTTTTATCTAAACGAACCCACTTGAAACTAGTTGCAGTAGCTACTTTAAAGGGGAAAATATAATGAAAGTCCAAATAAACGTTTAGTAAACAGTGCAAGTGTGAGACGTTGCTGTGTTTTTCACGGAGCGCTCTCGGACATCTGGTTGAATCTCTTACTGGACTTTGTGGTTTAAGGAGACATCTCTACATAATGGGGCTCATGCCGGATCCATTTTGTGGAGTCTGTGAGACAGAGGAGGAAACACCCATCCATCTTATGCCTGATTGCTTGGGTTGTGAGGAAATTAGGTTCAGGACCTTTAGACGGAATAGGATGTCTGTGGAAGAGCTTAGGCTATTTCCGCTTAAGGTTATTGTCCGATTTATTCGGACTGCGGTGAATCTTAGATGGATTAGATCCGGGTCTGGATTTTTGTTATAGACCCGGCTTGTTGTTGTTTTTCTTGGGGTAGCTATATGGGCCCAGTGAGGCTTTGGATAGCGTAGGGTTTCCCTCCCCACAGACAAATAATAATAATAATAATACTAATAATAATAATAATAATAATAATAATAATAATAATAATAATAATAATAATAATAATAATAATAAACAGTGCAAGTTTAAACACAAATTGCCAATTAGCATTGCAATTATTACGATATAATCGTTTGAGTGCTTCAGGCCAGATCTTTTGTTTTGTTTCTTTGCCCTCTATTAGTGCTCTATAGATAAAGGGGATTACTTTATTGCGCATTTTCCGCAATATAATATTGCGCATTTAATTGTAATATTGCGCAAATAATATTACAAGCCTGTTTATATAATAAACATTTAAATTATTAATCCAAGGGACAATTATCAGTCCGATTCTCTTTAACCTTTACTGCTCGGACATACCTGAACCTACTTCAGTGAATTTAGCAACATACGCGGACGATACAATGTGGCCTGCTCCAACAAAGACATTACTAAATGTATCACTGACTTATAGACATCAATTAATATTTTATTAAACTGGTTCCAAAAATGGCAATTGAAGCTAAATTCTTCCAAAACGGAAGCAAAAATCTTTGCCCTTAGGAGGTTCCGGATTGAAGATCTTCGTATAATCCGAATTAACAACCAAGAAATTCGCTGGAAACAAAAGGACCAAGGAGTGCGCTATCTTGACGTAATCCTGGATGCAAGACTCACTGGAGACTACACATAAGCACTAAACTTCAACAAGCATACACCCGACTGAAGCAGCTATACCCACTTATTAAAGAAACACACCACTCAAACACTTCTGTACAGTACTTCTCTACAAGACACTCCTCAGACCACTTCTGACATATGCCTGCCAGGTTTGGATAACAGCTAGCAACACGCTGACGAAACGATTACAGACTTTTCAAAATAAAGTACTACGGATTGCACCTAAACGCTCCTTGGTTTACCAACAATACACAAATACAAAAAGAGCTCGACATTTAAGATATTCACACACACATGACTAAATTAACAGACAACTTCTTCCTAACCCTTCGCACACTATCTTCAGCAGCACACTATCACATGGGCGAGCCTATACCTTCTAGTAGATTGAAACCCCGACTATATCAAGAGCTTTAATTTTCATTTATATTATTGTAATCCATATGTTTGAAGCTCTAAGTGAGCTGGTCGATAGTTTAATTTGTAAATAAAAGAAATAAATTATTACTCAAAAATTAACACAAAAATTTTTACTAAGATATTTACAAACTTTGAAACAAACATAAATTTATAACATTCTTTATGTACTATATTAATTCTATAAATTAAAGTAATTAATGTTAATTTTAAAACGTTTGAAATTAACTTTATTAATTGACAGTCTTTTGGATTTAAAGTCCTAGTTTGTATTGTTAAATTATAAATTGTTAAAACCATCTCTCTTTCCTATAAAAACAGCGGTAGATAACATGACTGGAGCCTGTTGGTCTTGTGTTTGTCGTAGGGACATGAAAGAGAGTCGATCGGTCACAAAACAATGAAATAGCTCCTGGAAAGACGTATGTCCTGATAGTCAGTGAGTAATTGTATTGAAAATGATTAGCCTGCAATCTAGTGGCAACTAAAGGAAAATACTGTCTCTCTAGTTATTTTGCCATTTTCACCACTCTTTCACAACATCTGGTTTTATTTTTCCATTGTAGCGCTTCTGAATATCTACTTCACATTAAAATTATTATGTCAGAGAGATAAGTTTGAGTCTAGTGATCAGGGCCGTCTCTACAAAAGTGCGGGACCCACCTTGAAAATTAATTCATACTGTTTTTTTTTAAATAATAATTTTGTGAATTATATTATTATCTTATTTATTAATTAATAATATAAAATGAGATAAGAAAATTAACAACAAAAAAATGTGGTGCACTCAGGTGGCAAAAAATTTTGGATGAAGTTACTTCTTTACATTCGCAACAAAATTTATTTTCACACAAACCTTTATCACCATTTTCATCCAACATAAAAATCATAAGTTCTTTGGAAATACAAAATAGATATTTAACTTTTAAATATAGTATTTATTGATATACTCTTGAAACAATAAACTTCCTGAATAATGTACTACAACTTACGTGGCCAAACAATATTTGGGACAAATATTGCAAAATGGCTCGGTGAAAAATTACGACTTACTAGAGCAGTGATATAATAAAATACTTTTGTAAAGTATTTTTGTGTGAGATCAAAAGATAAAACCGCGAGTTTTAATTATAAAATTTATTTAATTTGATGTCATAAAAACATAGAATTACCCCAAAAGAAATGATTAAATTCTGTTTTAGTTTAAAGAACTCTCGATATTAGCCTACTTCATAGTGAACATAATAAAAATAATCCAGTAAAGTATCTGAATCTTGAAAATTCTTGATTTCTTTTAGAGTATCTTTTCCCCATGCAACATAGAAAATTGTAACCATACAGGTTGGCAGAACCGGCTACTACTAGCGCTCCTAGCTTAACCTGCCGAGAACTATTATTACCTTGTCGCCTTTAGCTAGAGCTTGTGCCTGTATTTTATCTTTTCTATATAATTCTTTTAATTTAGCTATTTGCAAGCTTTATTTTCATTTTCTTATTATATTTGATTAATTTGTATCTTATTCATAATATTCTTGTGCACGTATTTTAAGTTTATATTTTCATTTTTATGATATTCTCCTTCTTTTGCTTGTATATATTTTATGTAGTTAATTTTGCTTTATTGTAAATAGAATTTATGCATGAATTTGCTGCTTAATAATTGTTGGAATCTGCCCTTTTTACCTGTACTGCTAACTTGGTGCATTTTATGCTATAGGATTCTTTTCTAGCTATATGGATGTTTTATGCTATATGGATTGGATTCTAGGGTATGTACCTTTATTTTATTTACTTTTTTGGAATTATATCATACCGACTAGATACACAAAACTAGCTTGGCGCCTAACTAAAACTTCAATACATTTATACCTTTGGGTCTATTGCCATCGACCCGAATAAGGTCGTTATAAAATATTCTGGATAAAACAATAATTATGATGGAATGTAAGATCCTTTCATTCATTTAATATAAAAGTAATTATCAATTTATTTAACCGTAATTTATACGAATAAATTAATTAATTATTCTATTATAAAAGAAGAAATTGTCTTAATCATTTGAGGCTATCCTTGTACAATTTTGAACAACAGTGAAATATCCTAAAATAGGCTCTTAAAACTATATGGCTGCCTCAGTTTCTAGAAAAAGATAAGTTTGTTAGAATTATTATTTTTTTATCAATATCTTTCTCTATTTCCTTGTTTGTTAATCATGGTATCGGGCCCTATGCGGCTGCGATTCTAAGGTATGTCTTCACACGTATCTGCTAGTGCTGCTCGTTTTCTTTCATTGTCTGTTTACCAACTCAATCCCCACAACACAAACTTAGTCATCACCTTTATTACATTCACATTATCATTCTCTTTTGAAGTTAAAAAAAAAAATAACACATTAATCAGAGATATTTTCAAATATAGCCAAAACGTTTGTGGTCAACGACCGGTTTCGGGCGTTCGCCCATCAACAAGCATATCTTGATAAAACAGTACGATAATACAGAGCAAAATCAGTTTATACGCTACTCAAGTCTATGTTATCGCTAAAGCGATGAGTGCATTGTCCTGGTGAAAGAGGATTTTATTTCTTTTGCAAACCATGACTTTTCTCTCAATGAAAAGAATCCCTTTGGAATCCCCCCCAAAAAAACACTAGCCATAACATTTCCAGCCGATGCAATTGTCTTTGCTTTCTTCGGTGCAGAGCCACTGGCTTCTACCCACTGCTTGGACTGTTGTTGTGACTCAGGTATAAAGTGATGAACCCACGTTTCATCCGTTTGTAACAAATCGGTGTAGAAATTCGATTGGATTCTTCTTAAAAAACCGCACAAACATAGCCGAGAAATTTGATTCCTTATTTGTTGGTGATCAGCATTTAACAAATGCGGCACCCATCTTGCTCAAAACTTTCTCATAGTGTGTTCTTCGTGGAAAAAAATGTGCCGTACCCTTTCTTCTGTGATGCCTACAGCCTTAGCTATCTCATACACCTTTAATCGTCTATCTTCTAGAACCATATTATCGATATTATCTTCTCGATATTTTCTTCGGTAATTGCAGTTTTTGGCCATCATTCACGTGGATCATCTTCAGTCGATGTACAGACCACGTTTAAAACTCAGCTTCGCACTTTTTTACTGTTGATAACGAAGTTGCAGACTTCTTATACACTTTCATCAACTTTGGATGAATTTCTGTCGGCTATAAGCCATCCAAAACGAAGAATTTTAAGACGGAAACATTTTTCCAAAAACATACAACTTGCTTAATTTTAAACAGCCATATAAAACAAACGATTTGTCTAATCAAATTCACATTTGGTATTTATTTTTGCAACAAGCATGCCAACATAACAAAACAGTAATTTCATTTGTAGCAGTGCCATCTATGGGCTAAGCCGAGAATTTTTCACCTTGCCCTAGAATATTCGGAATGACTCAGCCTTTTACAAGCATTATACAATCTACTTTCTTCAGATTCTAATATGTAAAGAAACTAATGAAAATTAAATTTAATATGTGTCAAAATTGCACAATTATTACAGTTTCTTGAACCGACAAATTGAATAGGGTCGTTAAACTTGCATGATTTAAATATTCAAATTCAGATTGTAATTTTTCATGTAAAAAGTTTATCTGATTAGCTTCTGTTTTAACCTGTTAATGAATATCTGTTTTTAAGTCCATTATATTGACACAAAACAAAAACAAGAAATCCTAAATTCATGAAAACAACTATACACTTTACAACAGAAAATAAAGGGAGTCATGTTATTTTAATAACACACTAATTGGCTTCTTTACACCTGACCGAGTGTAAAACTCCCTATATGAAGCCGTACCAAACATCCAATTAACTAAACATTTCTCTTTTACGTTCATGTTATATATCGCAATTAGTGAAAAACCCTGAATCAAGAGGTGGAATTTTAAGTGAAGAACTTCAAGTTAAGGTTAATATAGAGGGATGTGATTTCTTTATTGGATTATTATTTTCGTTGGTTTTTTTTTTTTTTTTTTTTTTTTTTTTTTTTTTTTTTTTTTTTTTGCTTTCTCTTACTTCTATTAAAATTGCGGTAGTGTCAAATTTTCTTTAATTGCATTTCAACTGTAAATATATTTTGAGGTCCCCTGAGTACGAGATAAAATAGTTTTTTGCAAATGGTCTGAATATGTGTGAACAAAATATCTCCAAAAATAACAATTACAGGAAGCTTGTGTAACAATTGATTTTATGGCTGTTTTGCAGGGGACTTGTTATTTAGGCCGTTACAAAACTTTGCTAAATGTTATGACAGAAGGGTATGTCAAGTATATATGTAAAATCTCCACCTTGTAACATTTATGATTTTTAGGACTCAATATATTTAATGAGCTACCTCTTGCAGCTGAGTATGGTCTGAATATGAACGATTGTGGAATAGATCGTCCAAGCGATGTTTGATTGGAGGTGAATTAAAACATATGGACGTTTAGCGAGTATGGCATAAAACAAATATAGTGAAAGTTGTATTTGAAGTTAGGACCGATACAATAGATTCTTTAGGGGGTTGGCTAGCAGCCTACACTAACGCGATCCCTTTGGACTGAAAAAGTTGTTGATGTTGCGGTGGTTAAATTGAAGTCATTCAAAAAGGAGTTTTAGAATTATTTGTATGTCACAGGATTTTATTGGATCGAGGAGTTTTCCTCATTATAATTGTCAAGACCATGACAATTTTGTCAAAATTGAATTTCTATATAAAACAGATGTTTTGAAGTCCTTTGAGTATGAAAAACAAATTTTTAGCTATTCATATGTGAGGAGTGCGTACGTGCATGTGTGTGTGTTCTCTTTAATGTTCCATTATCGGTCGTAACTGGACCATATTAGACGATTCTTTGGTTATCGGAAAAAGACGTTACTACTAACTTAGGGCCGGATATCCTGAATGGATAATTGGTATGGGAGCCGCGGTGTACGCAGCTAATCCGAGGTGTGATATCTCGGTAATCCTAGGTAAACTAGCCACAGTTTCAGACTTCTTTTTTTTTCAGACAGAGCTTGCCGCAATAATTATCTGTGCCGCTGACATAATAAGATGAGGATACTGTGCGGAAAAGTTAACGTCCAAAAGTAAAGAAACCTGAAATGAAGACCTGGGGGGGGGTAACAGAAAAACACCATCAAGAATTAACAAACAAATAAATCTCTATTTATTAAGGTCTTGAATCTCCAGTGTCCACAATACAGTTTTATTTTCAAACGCTCCGCACAGAGCTTAGAGCAGAATAGGCTTGATGCTATCTATAGCCCAATTGGAAGCAATTGTGTTAGCGTCGCCATGGAGAAAATACACCAAGCCAGCATGCTCGAGCTTACACGCTAAACGGAAGGACTCTATAGCCGGACAGCGAGCACCATGTCCTTTCCCATGAGGCGGGTGTCAATTTCCAGATCGGAGGACCATCAAGATGTAACCAGAATAATGAAGATGAAATAGAAATTAGTGAAATAGTTTAACTGAAGACAAGTGGTCACAAAATAGAAGATAATTGAGTGGGTCAAGGTACGGATACACCTTCACAGTGAAAGATTGAGCTATACAACGAAATAGTTGTTAAATAGAACGAGAAATGAATAGATAAAAGAAATATACCTTAACCTTGACCAAATAATGTGAAGATTTAAGCGTTTGCAGTGGTTGTCGACGTGTCAGGCGAAACAGCTATTCTCGTATAAGAAAGGTGCTTAGTTCTGTAATGAAGAAATGCTATTAGCAAGCAAAAAACTCAAGCTGACCAGCTTAAAGTGGTTACAAGAAACTAAAGGAGTAAAATACCCAAATAAGTGAAAATGGGTGAGGTTAGCTGAAACTAATAGAAGGTTTTGCACACTGGTACAAGTAAAAGATGCCCAATAGAATGGCAAAAGTATTAAATGAAAGGTATTTACAAATATAATAAAATACCTAGCGTAATTACCTGGTTTCAGCCTTGAAGTAAGTGAAGAACCTGTGAGTAGTCAAGTTGAAGTGAATTCAACCACTCTGCACAAAGGTCTTGCCAAGAGTTATGGTTAAAATGCAACACTTAAATATGTAAAGGTAAGTAGCTCGAAAGAGATAAGAAAATATAATAATAAATAATAAAAATAGAGAATAAGAGCTACATTACCCAATAAGTTGAATCTTTACCAGTACCAAGGTGGGTACATATGATTTGTAGTAGTATGTGTTGCAAAAGTAAATTAGCTGAAAACAGGTTGAAGTATTCCAACAGCTCAACTTGGAGAAATGACGATTCAGCAGAACGGAGATAGAATCGACTTTAAAATTGTACAACTGCAATAGCTGAAGTAAATTTGAGCTGTAGGCCACAAAAAATGAAATTTCCACTGACAAAACGCATAAAAATAACTGATAACGCCACACACACAGAGGCGAGATAAAGTTACATAGTAATGGCTGGCACACAAGACAGAGCTAAAGTTAAAGTGATAAGTGGGAAGTGACGCTTCCCTTGGCGGAAAGACAGAAGTGTACGTACGCCAAATGGATGAATTTGATTGGCTGAAGGTAAGACAAATAGTGCCTGAGTTGGGCTCAATTAGATACTTTGTAGAGTTTCAGCCAACATAATAAAAATAATATAAAAATGTTTTACACCTAAAGTGTGATAAGAAATGGTTATAAACATGAAATTTAAATAATTCAGGGTTAATAACCCACGAATAGAACAGTTGAGTTCGCCTGGCGGCAACAGACAAAACTGCCTTGGAAATCTAAACAATTTAAATTCGCGGGGTTTTTAAATACGCGACAGTAGACATCTTC
This sequence comes from Triatoma infestans, assembly GCA_011037195.1. Classification (NCBI taxonomy): domain Eukaryota; kingdom Metazoa; phylum Arthropoda; class Insecta; order Hemiptera; family Reduviidae; genus Triatoma; species Triatoma infestans. Next base: position 23,426 of record JAAEAF010013144.1, read on the forward strand.
TTAGACAGCCTTGTGGCTCTATGAGCTACCAGTTCCTACCAAGTCAATTCAAGACTGGTATGCTACTGCTTGGGCATACTCACGAAAATAAGGTTTTGCACAGGTTTCCTTAGGAGATTTGAAAAAGCACTGAACTTAGATAGTACGAGTATGTTAGTGTGAGGGGTTTGTTTGGAGAAGAAAAACCGCTTGAAGAAATCTTCAGGCTTTCCACACGAATCTCGTTTAAGTCTCTAAAGTCTAATTAAGCAGACAGCACTGCAGAGCGTACTCTAGTTTATGGGTGTCACAATAGATCTAACGGGATCGCGTTAGTGTGGCTGCTAGCCAACCCCTAAAGAATCTATTGTACCGGTCCTGGACTTCAAATACGACTTTCACTAACTTTGTTTTACGCCATTCTCGCTAAACGTCCATATATTTTAATTCACCTCCAATCAAACATCGCTTGGACGACCTATTTCACAATCGGTCCTATTTATAATCTCATCTAGAAAACTGTTACTGTTAACAAAGCTGAATTTATCAATTATAAACAAAACTGAAGTTTTTGATTTTTTTGGCGAATTAGCAGAAAATGAAGCCTAGCGTATTTATAGAAAGAACTTTTGCTGTAGTAACAAACCATTTCTGTTTTTACCACCCCCCAACCCTCTCATCCCATGAATCAATGA